>VZRF01014657.1:241230-253820 GCA_013396875.1 Vireo altiloquus
CCCCCTGTCATGTGGAGACTCTTCAGCTGTTTCCTATGTAACAACAGCAACCTGCCGCCCCGCCCCGCCCCGCCCGCCGCGCATGCCGGCTGCCGCGCGCGGCCCCACGGGAAGCGCAGTTCCTGTCCCGCCCGGCGCGGCACCGGCAGCCTGCGGGATGCGCTACGGCACCCGCTGCTTTTTGCCGCCCCGCTCTCCGCTCCCTTTCCCGCCCGTCTGGAGGCCGGGCCCGCTGCACGGGAGCGGCGGCAGCGGCTCAACCCACCTTTAAAAAGCCCCGTGCGTGAGCCTCTCTTTCCGCCCCCCCTCCCGTGGCTCCCCGGCGGCGCGGCCGTGGGGTGTGAAAGGGCGGCCCCGGAGGGTGTCGCGGGTCGGAGCTGCCGCTGGCACGGCCGAGCGCGTACCCCGCTCACGGCGACGCGGGGCCGGCCGCCTCCACCGCCTCCTCCCGGCCCTCGCTGCGCCTCGCTGTGCCGCAGCAGCTCCCCCCTGTTCACTAGTTCTCGCTCTAGTGTTTTAGCCGAAGCCGGCACTGCTCAGGCTGCTCGTTCCGGATCGTCTATCTCCTGCCTTCCGTCTTCGCCTGTTCCCTCCCTGCCTCCTTTCTTTTCCGCTTACAGTCGGCCATGGCGGGGCAGCGGCTGCCGGCGGCCGAGAGGGCGGGCAGGCTCTGTCCGAGTGCTCCGGCACGGCCGGCGGGAGGGAGCGCCCCGGGAGCCGCAGCGCAGCCCCCGCCCGCGTCTCTTCGGCAGAAAACAAACGAAGCTCAGTCCTTTGTTAGAACTGCTTTTACAACACACGTAGACAGGGCTCCGTCCTGCGTTCCTGTGGCAAAGCCCTCTGAAGACAAAGGCGACTTACAGTGCGAGTTTCCAGTTCTGTCATTTAGAAGGACTATTTGTTAGTAAAGGTCACTGTTAGAACAGAAAAGACTGAGAATGGAGAATTATTTTCGCTAATGATGAACCAAGACCTTGCTGTGCACACGACTAGGTAAAATAGACACTCTGAAAATACTTGACAAAAGCAGGTATTTTTAGTTTTGAGGCTTTACAAAGCTACATAAGAGATGCGTCGGCATTAAATCATTTAACAATTCAGCTGTTGACAGCAGAGTGGCAAAAGCAGCAAGCTCTGATCTACTGTCCTTTCAAGCACATTCAAAGGATGCGCAAGGAGGGGAGAGGTTTTGCTTTCCCTTTGAACTACCGCAGATATTCCTTTAAATCTCAGAAACGGCATCTGAGCTGAGTGTACTCAAAGCGCAATGATTCAATCGCTGAAATATTTGACCGTATCGCTTGCTGTGCGTTTTCAGCTTGAAGAAGGAGTAGCAGGGAAGGCGGTGAATAATTCAAGGAGACACAGATCCTGCGTAAGACAAAGTTCTGCGTGAGCCGGGAACGCGATTATAGAGCAGTTTCAGTTTGTGCTGCAGATGGCTCCTTAATCTGATTGCGTAACGCGGTATTAGAGAATGAGGGTAGGTCCCACCGCCGCAGCTGAATGAAGGATACAGTAACTGAAGCTGAACTGAGCAAAAAGTCACAGCAGTTATCCACAAGGCACGTTTTAGTGATTCGAGAGGGAAATAGGAGGAGAGATGAAAAAAATACTGAATTCCACTTTGTTATCAGCCAAGCTGGAGACTGTACTGCCTAGCAGTACTGACTGTACTGCTGCTGTGCAATCTCAGGCAACAAAGGTTTAACTCACTTTTTGAGTTTCTTGTGATTTCAAACTTTCAAAAAATGTAATAATGTTAAGATAAAAGAGAACAAAAAACCCAATAACAATCATAGCACACCTTAAAATTTGAGCATATAGGAAGCGTGACCTCGGAGAAGTGGGACAAGGGTGAGTTCCAGGAATTCTTCAGTGGAAATCTGGGTCATGAATAGCAATTTCTAGACTCTCAGACTATGTCTTTTGAGGTCCCCTTGGCTTTTTTTTTCAGATGGATTTGACCTTAATGTGAGCATAAAATACGTCAATCTGGGTCTAGCTGTTGTGGCTTGGTTTGATGGAAGGATCACGTGTGCATTTTGAATGTTTCTGATCCTCTTTGTACAGTTTGGGAGCAGTTAAAAGCCTGATTATGTTACCCAGCGGTGGTTGCCAAGACGCTAATTTATAAGTGTAATTTCAAGTAAAGTAGTATCATAGTTTCATGATTAGATCACAATAAGAGGGTCATGGAACTTGGAAAGATGATTCTGCTTCTGCTGTAAACTGCTCATTTTCACACCTGTGCCCGGTGCTTCTTTGTGGTCATAAAAAACATTTCTGTGACTGCATAACAAACTAGACTAGCGACAAGAAAAGTAATTTAAATTTAATCCTGATCTGCTTTACCGCTCAGCTGCAGGATGCCCCAACACCCAGGACGGTGCAGTAGAAGGGCAGGACCATGTGACTGGCGCAGGGGGATGACCACCTCATCTGGTATGAATGCCTGCTTACAGTAACAAAGAAATCATGTCACTTTTAATCTTGCATCATATGCGGGATGAAAAATACAAAGAGCTGCAGCTAGATGGGCTTATCAGACAGTGTGAAGCTTACTACGAAAAGGATTTGCTAACTTTCATGAAGGTTGAGCCCCATTAAATATAAAGAAAAATCATTGTGGAGTATGTTGTCTGGAATTAAGATTTTATAAAATAAGCTCTAGTAGTGGCTAGCATAAGTATTCCGATATAAATAAAGCATGTGTGGGGAAATATTTTAAATAAACATAGAAACATGCAACATTGCAACCATATACTGGTTAAACTTCAAAAATTAAATCAGTTCAAAGGAAACAGCAGCTCCAAACCAACTACCCTGTACATGACATGTCACTACTACTCACAGAGGAACTGAGTAGTACAGAAGGCAGCAGTAATCTATATCCCCTGTGGGTGCCAAGAACACAGCATGGATGGCTTTTAAGTGGCATGCAGAAAGAGCAGGAACTGCAGCAACCCAAAAAGCCTGCCTGAATTCACAGCTCCTGGCTCTGAAGTCAGCGGGACTCAGTGGCCCCTCCTGGCACCGAGGCAGGCCAGGCACAGGTGGGAGAGTCCAGCAGCTTGTGCTTCTCTGAGATGCCATATGTCTGAGCTCCTGTTAGCTTTTGATTGATGTGTTTTGTAATTTGAGAGAGAAGAATGATAATGAGATGCATCACCTTGGATATATCGCAAGCACATTGCAAACGCATTACTAGTAATCAGTCCTGGAAGAGAAATGTGGCTTGCAACTTTGTATGCATTTCCGTGGGATAAAGCTCAGCTGGGGAAGACTATTCCCTTCCCCAGCAGGTACCAGTTACCTGAAGTCCAAGTGTACTTTAGTGCACTTGTGTGCAGCACCTGAAATTATCCTGTTAGCAAAAGGCATAAGAAGGAAAACTATTGGTATACATTTTTCTCAGCAAATACACTTTTTTTTTTGTTATGTATTGTAACTATTTCAGTGGAAAATAGATTCCTTTAAAAAATTTGAAAAATTCTGCAAATTCCACTACCCTGGCGGTTTCAATGGAAAAGCAACCTACTCTATAGGCATTCATGGGCTGTGACAAAGAGCAGTGACCAAATCTCTCCTTCTTTACCAGAAACAAGTGCTATTCTTTTTATTTTTCCTTTTCTTTTTTTCCTGTTTTTTAATATTTCATTTTCCTTTCCCCCTCCAGCACCACCTAACCTGCTACTGCCTGTTGCTCTGCTTCCACTTTATTGTCCAAATTTGTTAAAGCATAGAGCCCAAAGCATAGGAATATTGGAACTAACCTACAGACGTTATTTTTTTCCCTTATTTACAGGTTTTAGGCTAGGATAAAACATAATTTCAGTTAATTAACTGTATAACAAAACTTATTCTGTATTAGTACAGATAAAGCTTATTGTATATGATTCAAGAAATGCAGTAATAGAAGAAAAAATCATAACTTTAACCAGAATTATTTCCAGGTCTGAATCCAGCTGAAGCCAGTCCTTCTTTTTAAACATTCAGCCTTGTACAAGGGAAACTCAAGATGTATGAAAGAGTTTATATAACACAGGCTTTTATTAAAAGATTTAAAGCAGTAAAGAAGGTCCAAAACTACACATTTTATTTTAAGAATAATTTAGGGTTTACAGGATTAAAACTGATAAACCCACGTACTGTAAAAGCTTTAAAGTTTTGTTATACAGTCCCCTTAATGGTTTGTGCCAATTCACTTTTACAACAAGCCATTAGTTACCAGGGGCATCAAAGGATCTTCCGGTAGAAGGCTGCGTTCTTACACGCAGAAATACAGAAACTGTTATGTTCTTTGTTAAATGTACTTGACAAATTGTTTGTTGGTGGACTTAAACAATGAAGGTTGAGTTAGGAGAGAGAGCTCAAACACAATGACCGCGCAGAAGCAGAGAAGCCAGCCTACAGCTTTGCCTTAGGTACCCCTCAATTTCAACACCCCTCCTCCTCCTCCGAAACTCCCACTCAACCAAAGTGCATCTCCATCTGCTTGTTTCACAGCCACTGATCCAGGTTGATTAACATTTTGTTTCACATTATATGAAATCACAGTTAGAAGGAGACTCCACTAAATCATCATTCATGCTCTTCTGAAATGTAATGCAGCTATCTGGAATGTATTGTAGAAAAGTATCACCCCCAGAGGTTTTGTACTACACAATAAAAATTTAACTACTAGTAATAGACCAATGTAGTATATTGCTTAAGAATTATTTTTCAATCCCTTGAAATTAAATAAAGAACTCACTCAGTTTTTCTCCCTGTAAGATAAACTGTCATGTCTTTTCAGTAAATTTTGCTGGTCTCTAATGCAGTCTTGATACCACAAAAAGGACTGTATATACTCTGTGCTACAGTCTTTCTTATTATAGAAATCTGGATTTGACAATGGCTTTAACCACTTGCTTCTTGTTTTGTATAACACATACTACACCATCTACACAGTTTTGTCAGAGGATCCTAGAAACTACAGGGCTCTGTTACACCATCATGTCTTCTGATACGGATTCATTTTACAGAAAGGAAAATAGGAAAGTTCTGTAGCCCTGAAGCCTCTTTGAGTGCCCTTATCCTTGCAGTACAGTTAAAACCATCTCTAGGTCTGACTTAGCTCTTGTTGAAGTCAACAGTAGGTTTTAAGTGCCCCTTAGGAGCAGGTGAACACTTCCTCCACTGAACTATCAGTTGGATTCCATCATGCTTGGATTCCCTTACTAAAAACTGAATAGTCTGACGCTAATACAGACATTTTTATAAAAATGAAATTCATAAAATTACATGTGCGTTTGGGGTTTAAATGCTTTCCTGACCTCCTGCAGAGCTCCTTCAGGGTAAAAGATATAGATTGGCTTATACTCCAACAAACTCAAGTACTGCAATAGCTCTGAACTGCAGCTGGTTTTTGCCGATATTACTTGACAATAAACCCCTAACTGCTAAGTATTATGGGAAGAGGATCAGGTAAAATGTTTTGCAAAGTTTGCCACAAAAAAAGGCCACCAGGCAGAATGTACTACGTTCCTATGTTTGAATAGTTGTATTACTCACACTTAATACACAGCAGCTGATCAAAAGCATTGCTTCCTTTTTAAATATTGCTGTTCATCTTTAATGCTCTCAAACCTCAACTTCTTTACTTAAAAGATAAAATTAGAGTCTCAGCTTTCATACCGATAAAGCTTGTAGCCTTTATAGTTGTGAAGGTATGTCTGAATCTGCTGGAGGACAGCTTCAGCTTCATTCTATTACAGCTATTCACAGGCACTAAAAAAATCCTTACCTCTCTCCAGAAATGACTGCTGGAGCAGGATTTTGCATCACCTTGTAAATTATGTCAGAATTAGGAAAATAATAATACAGATATTTTACCTCTTAACTTTCACCTCTTTGTTGTGTGATTATCTGTGTTTCTAATTACATCATAAAAATCTGTTCAAAAATGAATCATATCTTTATAAAGTAAACTTTTAACTACTAGAAAATGAGAATGAGAGTTGTCTGCCTTTAGTATTTGTACATATTGCAATAATTTAACATCATATAAATGTTAATTATTAGTATAAAGTATAGCAACATAAAAATCATGCAACATGATCAAGCCTAGGAACGGGAGTGTATTCATCTAGGTGGTTTTTCTCATAAAGACTTACATTGAAGTTGAGAGTTTACAGATACAGATGCTTTTGTTTTCCAACTTTTAAAAACTGTAAAAGACATGTTTTGGGCTGCTATTTAGTTTCTCCATAGCTCTGAAAAAGCAAATCTTTGACAGGGAACAACTTGAAATTTCTCTGCTTATTTCTTCAAACACAGAACTGTGTCACTCCCTGATTCTTTTTCATTTGCAATAGGTGCTTATCCTTGCCAGTACTTAGGGAGAGCTTCTACTTAACTTCACACACGGTCACACTAAGTTATGAGGATTAACTATTGGCCCACAAGTTTATTATCAAACTTCAAGATTTTGGTTTTTTCCACAAGAATTGGAGCTCTGGAATCTAAGCATTAGCTTTTGAATGGTATTATAGACAGACACAATTTCTACTAGCATAATAGCTGTGAAACAACCTCCCTTCCTACTGTAAAATACTTCAGCAGTATAGAGTAGGGTATGCAATGGGGTGCTATAAAGAAACTATACATTTAGATCAGCAGTTGCTGGAAAATCCCATGGGATCCATGACTAAAAATGAGACTGATGATTCAATCAACAACTTCAAAACTTCACAAGCAGTTTCTTTCAAGTCTCAGATTACCTGTTTATCTTGTGGTCATTTCTATGACACATATCACAGCACTAGTTGCCAGAAGTAACAGAACAAATTATTCTCCCAACATCTACCTTGACAACAGCACAGGATACATGCCATGTGACCTACGCTTGAGACCCATTTATGTTTAGTAAGATCCATTGAAATTAATTTAAGCTTTTCCAGTACTTGGATGCAAGACAAAAGACCAGTGTGTTGATGAATATCACAGTGCTTACGAGGGACCTGGATGTTAGCAGCCAAACCTGCTTATCTCTGCTGGCTCCTTCCTCTTGCAGCCCATGACACACAGCCTTGTCAGCTCCCACTATTCCTTCTCTTTCCCAGAAGAATTTAGAGCTGCAGTGACGTGGGAAACATCTTCTACTGTCAGGTTCAGCCTCATTTTAAGTTTCTAGCTCTCATGACCACAGAAGGAAACAGTCCCTCAGACTGGACAAAGGTACAATCAAAGCATTCTGGTTTGCTCTACAGAAATGTATCAATATTCATAAATCAGCATGGGTTGACAGGTACTTCATTCTGGCAGCAGCAAGCACCAGCAGCTAGTGACACACATGACTACTCAGGAGCTGGACTGTGACTACAGCCTCTTTGGATCTGCTTGTTTGTCTTACTGCTTAGAAGGAGAAAAAAAATCCTCAAACTATACTCTCCAATTCACAAATGATAGAACAATTTTATTGGCAATTAAATTTCATTTCTTCAGAGTAAGTTATGTATATGTTTCAGGCAAAGAACCAATGATTCACTGAAGATGGAAGAGTTTGGGGGTGGGGAGAGAAGAATAGAAACATTTTTTACCCATTTAAACAGCATTCTTACTGTAAATTAGGGCTATCCACATTTTAGAGCTCATCTAAGCTGCCTGTGAAACTATCCAGTAGGTAAAGACAAATGCTGCTTTCTTCTCATACCTGTAAAAAGGGATTAGCAGTATAGCAAAACAAAATTTTTAAGTATATTGAGGGGAAAATGCTGCATGAGAATTACTCTGAATGTAAACAAGAAAGTGAGTGAAAGCGAGGTGAACAGAAAAGCAAAAAGATTTTTAAAAAGTTAAAAGCTGGTAAAAAACCCAATACAAAAAAAGTTAATGTCAAATTAAAACTGAAAAAGTTCAGGTAACAATTATTGTGATCAGGAATTGCTATTGCTCCTAATATTATCCGTGTTAGTACCAGGAGAGATTTGCTGTATTTATTTCTTATCATATGACCAGTGCAGTTTCAGCCTTTGCTCTGCAGCTGTCCCGGATAGTGTCTCATGCAGGCTGCCTTTGTTTTAGCTATTGGGTACACAGCACAAAGTCAAAATAAGCTCCTGAGCTTTCAGACTAACCCAGCCTGGTGTAACTAACACAGCCGCATTTGCCTGCGAGCTGCTTAACTGGTTATGCAGGCTTTACAATAGCCCACATAATAAAACTCTAATGCTTAAAGAGTAAATATATTTCATTTTTACAACATGCATATTATTCACATTTTATACAACACCAGAAAAAATGGGGAACGTTCTAATACATTATCTTAAAAGAAATTCTTTCAGACATTGACAGAAATACCAGTTTTGTAAACTTTTAGCTAGCAGCAGTTATATGTGTTTTTATCAAAGTACAGAGAAAAGAACTGCTTATGACTGGAACATAATACAACAAAATAAGTTTTATGTTGAATTTAGGTAAGAAGTAGCTTAAGTAGTTTTGATTTTTGCTTTTCATCCTAAAGCTCCCACCATATAGCTAGTGAGAAATGCTCACATAAAATAGGCCAAAACCATTGTTGCTGTCTGTAGACTTTGTAATTCACATTAAAAGGGTTTTCAAAGCAGTGACCTACTTAAATGCTTTTTGTGTCTTGAATTTTAATCTTTTTTTCAGTAACAAAAACCCTGCTGATTAAAGTTAAATTTGCTTTCTTTCAACATCTTTCATTCCTATTAGTGAAGTTAGGTTAGAGTAAAACCAAGAGCAGTTGTAACTCACTTTCATTATTCATCCACTGACTTTCCAGGTCCAGAAGAAGAAATTGCCTATCACTCAAAAGTAATAACTTTCCAAAGCAGAATTTTACTGCCATTAGGCTACATTAAGGCATATTCCATATAGGAATTTGGCTAGTAGGAGATTTTCTGGGAAGTGATGTTAGAGCTTCTTTATCCAACTGACTGAATTAAAACTGACAGCATCACTACACAAATACACTTACACCAGAATGAAAGTTTGGTCAGAGTTGAGGTCACGCAACTGTAGTTTGCAATCTCCTCAGCTGAACAATATCTCTTGTAATGGCTCTGCTGATGATTTAATTCAAATAAAAGGCCTTTGTTATTTCCTTCCCTTACTCTGTCTACACTGACACCACTGTCCAGAAAAGCTCTAGAAGCTGCCCACAGAAGCCAAGAGACACAGCATGATAGAAAGCAGTATCACTTCCATCACACATTTTTGTTGTCCTTGACATACTTTCCTTTAAATCCATTTCTCAGCTCTATAACCCGGTCTCACCCATCTGGTCTTTTCTCTACCTTCTATCCAGCATTTCTAGCCTCATTGCTTATCTCTCCTCACTTGCAGTTTATTGAAGATTAGGCTGTTAACAATAGCACCCCAAACTGTGGAGCAGATTAGAAACTCACAAGGGCTCAAAGCCAGGGAGCTATAAAACCTAAGAGTCATTTCATGAACAGAATTATTCGCAGAGAAATAAACTCCAAGTCCCGGAGTTTATGCTTCTTCCCCACAACTGTCATGCACATGTGGTTAATAAATTAACCACGCATACCGACCAAAGTCAATACTGCATAGATCACTGCTTTAGGAGAGTAACAGTGACTGAATCTCTGGAGGCAGAAATTGTGTTTTTGTCTGAAAAGGAACAGTGTGGCGCAATGAAAAACAGTGACAGCTTATTGTGGAAGTAGAGAAGCGCTTTTCCAGCCATGAGGGCGCTGGGAGGAAGGCACGGCTTTGGGAATGACAAGTTTCTAACATCAGCATTCTTGTGCGGGGCTTTCAGCATTGCCACTGCTGTGGGAAGCTTCCAGCATCATGTTCAAGCATGGAAAATTCTCAATACTGCCTTTCTTGTTGGAGGACAGACAGATGTTAAGGAGTATAACTGCTTGGTTTCTTATGTGCCCTGTGTTGTATGGGACAGTATGACGTAACACTGTGTGAATCTATTTAAGTGTACAAAAGCTTTCTTCTCCAGGTAAGAAAATTTAAAGAACGTAATTTCTTTCTTAAAACATTTGATTAAATCATTTGAAAGGCAGAGGTCATTTTTTCCCGTAGCAGTAAGTTTTCTTTCTCACCCTGCCTGCTTTTCCACAATCATTCTCTTCATATTCTTAGAGCAGATATAAAAACAGATGCAACAGCAGAAGCCTTACTGCAATTATATCACAAAATTTCCAAAGACTCTTCCGAAGTAATTTTTTTCCATGAACTTGCTATATTAATGTTAAAAGACTGAAAATGTTAATAAAACTTACATAAAGCTTTTTGTTTTTCCCCTCCAGTAACTGAGAGTCTAGGTCAGCCTGGCAGGCAAAGAATGGTTTTACACCACAGATACCAATGGTTGTACTCTGATTCACTCAGTACACACCAGTATTGTAAAATTCTACCATCTTTTACAAAACTGCTTGATTAACTAGAAAACACAAGAAGCTGTCATCAAGAGGTGGTTTACCACAAAGTAGACGAGTGACCCATCTGGCAACTTAACTCACCCAACAAAACAGCACTTTCCATGTAAAATATGAAGTTAAGGCATTTCTAAAGCCACGTGACAAATTAAAACAACCCTTTGCAAAGTGGATAGACCTATATAGAACTCAGTACCATAGAACTGAGAACATTAACTTGCTACATAGAAGCAGTGGAATGGTTTACAGTAATAACAAGCCCAAACTAGAACACGAAACATCCTCCATGTAAATGTTTATTTCAGAAGGTAAGGAAAACTAAGCTTTATTTGTATGTTAAACATTATCAAAAGTAATAGCCACGTAAGCGAACTGATACAAGACTTTGCATAACTGGCTTTTGAAGGTTTTGACATCTCAGAGGGAATGCCTATCTGTGGGTTGCTCTGCCAATTTACCTCCTGATTACCCTCTTCCGTAGTGGATTTTGGCCATTAGGGCTGCAGTTTGGGCAAATACACAAAGCTTAATATGAAACAGGGATAAAGAAGACATTTACTACCACATTAGTGAACTGCTCCATGTGAACATGTCCTTGTCAGAAGGGAAAGAAAAAAGGCTTGAAGAGCTGTCCTTCTTATACTGAGCACCTCTGGGGGAGATTGGAGATCAAGACACTGACCACTCTCTCACCTGCAGCTACTCAATACTCTCACATAGCTTAGGGATCTGTCTTGTAGTTTTGTTTTTTCTTACCATTGAGGAAGGTTAGCCTGATTAAAGATCTACTGAAGCCACCTCATCTTCAGTAAGCAAAGTCATAACCTGCTTTTCACCAGGGCTACAAACTACACCTAAAAAACCAAGAGTGATAAAAACCTTTTAGATTACTAAGAATATTTACCCAAAGTAGAGAATTTGATGAAGATAATAAGACAGAAACAAACCAACGTCAGCAAAGCCTGTATCACGTAGTCTGGGGTCACATGGCAGTGTAAGTGAGTGTACGGAAACTTCAGTTTTCTCCCCAGACCCAAAGGGCCAGATTCGCTGCTAGCGGTGCACCTGATAGCATTAATGCAAACCACAGGCGTGGTTTGCATTGAAACCTCAGTCCGGCCGAGATTGGGTCCCAGGCTTTCCACTGCGGCGGCTTGCTCATGTCAGAGAGCACCAAGCTCGGAGAGCCGACACCTTCCCTGCTGAGCCGCATCGCCTCTGCTCCGGCGTGAGGGGGGAACCCACCTCTCACAAGCAGCCCCAGGCTCTTCCAAACCTCTCCAGCCTGCAAGAGGCTCTCCGCCCAGGATCGCTACAAGCCGGGCACCACCAGACCTCCTTCCGCGGGGGACCCCGGACTGCAGCGGGGGGCGGGCACCACCCCAGCCCCTACCCCGCGGCGGGCCGGGCCGGCTCGGGGGCGCCCAGGAACGGGGCTAGCTTGGGCACCGAAACCCCAACTTCCAGCCCAGTTTTACAGCCAAGGGCTGCTGCCCGCCAGCCCCCCGCCCCACGGAGGGAGGGCAGGAGGCGGCGCTGCTCGGCCCGGCCGGCCCCGAGCTGCGGAAGGCAGAGCTGAGGAACCACCGCCGGCCCCGCTCCCTTTGTATTTTTAAACCACGCTGCGGCGCCCGCGCCCCGCCCAATCAGATCGGCCGCAGCCCCCGCCGGCCAATGGAGGAGGCCCCCGCGGTTTTTTAAACCGGCCCTCTCCCCCAATCGCCGCCCAGCGCGCTCCGCCCAGCCCCGCCCCCCCGCTCTCCTCACCCCAACCGGTTCCAACGGGTATGAGCGCCAACGACCCCCTCGCGCTCGACCTAGCCCGGGAGCCGCTCGGCCTCTGACGTCAGAGCAGCACGCAGCCAATCCCGGCCGGCCTCTGCGCCAGGGGGCGGGGCTTCGGGCAGTTTGAACGGGCGCGGCAGCCAATCGGCTGCGGCGGGGGGCGGGTCCCCGGGCGCCGCGGGTCGGGTTGCTGTGGCGGGCAGTGCCGCGGAAAACAAGAGGCGGTAAGTGCGCGGCCGGGCACCATTCGGCAGCAGCACCTGAGGGAGCAGAGCCCCGCGCCGCCCGCTCCGCTCAGCCAGGCAAGGCCCGCGCGGCGGGAGCGCGCCGGGAGGGACGGAGGGGGAGCGGGAAGGAGGGGACGCCGGCGGCGGT
>VZRF01014657.1:253852-337292 GCA_013396875.1 Vireo altiloquus
GGCACAGGGACTGCGGCGGGGCGGGGCCGGGGGCGCCGGGGCGGGAAGGCGCCGGCGGGCGAGAGGCGGGAACGGCCTGAGGCGCGGCCCCGCCTCACGCCGCCTCTCCGCCCACCTTCCCCCGCAGGGACCCGCCGCCGACCTCGCCATGGGCAAAGGCGACCCCAATAAGCCGCGGGGCAAGATGTCCTCGTACGCCTACTTCGTGCAGACGTGCCGCGAGGAGCACAAGAAGAAGCACCCGGACTCGTCCGTCAACTTCGCCGAGTTCTCGCGGAAGTGCTCGGAGCGGTGGAAGGTGAGCGGGGCCGGGCCGAGCCGTGCTGAGCTCTTGCCGGGCCAGCCCCCGCCCCTGCTGCGGGCTGCTGGGAAAAGATCTCTGGTAGCAGCTGCTGCTTAGGCGTTAGTGGGTCAGTAGCTGCTTTATCTCATCCAGAGTCTTCTTTCCCCTCCGTGTGTCCACAGACAATGTCAAGCAAGGAAAAAGGAAAGTTTGAAGAAATGGCTAAAGGAGACAAAGCTCGTTATGACAGGGAGATGAAAAACTATGTTCCACCCAAAGGCGAGAAGAAGGGAAAGAAAAAGGACCCCAATGCTCCTAAAAGACCACCGTGAGTGTTTCTATGGCTCCCTCCCCCCAACACAGAAAAAAGTATTAGTTCTAATAGTTTGATATTTAACTTCAATCACTGTCTCTCGATGTAGATCTGCGTTCTTCCTTTTCTGCTCTGAACACCGTCCGAAAATCAAAAATGAACATCCTGGTTTGTCTATTGGAGATACAGCAAAGAAATTAGGTGAAATGTGGTCTGAACAGTCGGCCAAAGATAAACAGCCATATGAACAGAAGGCTGCCAAACTAAAGGAGAAGTATGAAAAGGTACAGTAAAAGCAATAAAACAGTAGTTAAAGTTGTGGAGCTCACTGTATATATGTGACTTGTGTCTTGCACCCAAACCGTACGGTGTTTATAATTCTTAATGCTTATGTCAGCCTCTGTCAGGCTTTAAAACACATGGAAGGGTGTAGTGGGGCAGGTATCTGGAATCCTTACAGGGAATCTGGATGTGGGTTTTGCATGTCTAGAGACTTTACCAGTAAGATGCCTTACTACCAGAAAACAGGTCACCTGCTTGCTGAAATAAATACAGTCAGACTCCAAAGCACTGTGGTCATAAAATTCTTAAAACTGTTTGCATTGACTGTTCTTTTGCCTAAAGATTCAAGCATGAAAGTCCCGAGGTGGAAATTCTACTTTTTTTGCATGCACTGTGTTTGATCTGCGCAGTACAGTAGAATTGAAATACCAAAGCAGTACAAATTTGTCTTCAGCCTTCTATTGCTAGCAACTTAATGGCATTTTTCTGGCAGGATATTGCAGCATATCGTGCCAAGAGCAAGAGTGATGCAGGAAAAAAGGGCCCAGGTAGGCCTGCAGGATCTAAGAAGAAAGCAGAACCAGAGGAGGAGGAGGAGGAAGAGGAAGAAGAGGAGGAAGAGGAGGAAGAAGATGAGGATGAAGAATAAATGAATGTCCTGCTGTAAAGATTTATGCTCAAATCCAATATTTTGCTAAGAATGTGAACTCAAGTGCAGCTCATTGTTAGCTTCAGTATAAAAATCTGTACAGAATTGTGTATAGGTCATGTGGTTCCTTGTAGGGAGACTTCAATTTATAATGTAAGCAGTAGCCAAGGGCTGCTACAGTTTGGTTTGAGAAGAAAAATTGTTGAATGTTTCTGCTGTTTCTGCATATTTAATGGTTTTATTGAAATTCAGTGACTGATAGCCAGGTGTTTCTTTTTAGCTAAGTAAAGCAGAGGTAGCTTAATAGCTGATCTTCTATTTTGTAGTATTTTGTTGCATTGTATTACTTTTTTAACAGTTTTGTAATAAAATGTTGTACATGATTATTTTTGTATTCATGATGTTTCTGAGAGGCTGGGCACCCCCAGAATGCTGGGATTCTGCATGGGAAAGTGCTTGGCAGTGTTCTTGGGCTCTTGCTATTACTGGCAAGTCCTTTAGGCATTGACTCTTGGAGCTTTTGCCACCACTTAAACTCCTTTAACTGATTTCCTCTCCCACATCCACTACCATGATTTGCAACTGGTGCTTTCCTTGCAGTAGCATTTGTGTTACCTGGTGGGTGAAAAAAAAGTCTCTTAAGTAGTGAAGTTCTTGATAATTAATCCTGGATTATTTTCTTTCCCCAGACTGCTAAAGCACACACAGGTCTTTGTTTTGGCATAGTGGCCGAGAGTGAGTGCATTTTTAGAGCTTTGAGAGCTCAGGGGCACTGGCCTTAGCTATAAGACAGATTAGAGGTTTGTCTTCCCAGGTGTTGCCTACTCCTTCCCTCTCCCCCTGGCTCCAGTATTAGTGGCTTCTAAAATACACAGCTTGCAGAACAGCATAAAAAATGTCAGAATGTTATCTCCACCCATGGAAGTAGATTTCCTGCAGAAAGAGAAGGCATTTGTAAAGAACAAGTGCTCCTGGTGCATTCCTGTTCGTGGCTGTAACAGTATCACAGTTACACTATTTCTTGGCATTCACTTTTTGTTTTAGTTTAGTATATATAAAGGCTTAAATCTAGATACCTAACATTATTTTCAACTGGGGAACTTGGGATCTTACAACTAAACTACATAGCTTAAGTTTAGTTTGTTGAGCTAAATACCAGGAAATAACTTTTATTAGCCCTTGAAAGCCCAGCCCTGGAACATGTGTAATGTCTAAAAAATTAAATAATATAAAGGGCAGGCTTCCAAGATTTTGTTTAAAATGCCTCCCTATTGTCCATTAGCTTATGAAATAAGTTTGTGTCACGTCATTGTACTATGTGTAAGATAAAAAGTGTTTTCAAGACTTTACTATGGTAAATGTCACTGGGTAGGTCAGGGATAACAGCACTTTCTGAAACAAGAGGCTTAAGAAAAACACTATATTTTTGTAAGTATGGAAATTAAGTAACTGTAAAGGCAATTCAAACATTTTTATACTGGAGTAGGTGTTAATCTTTGAGAGCCTTAGAAACCCATAGTTGCTTTTTCCTCCCCACCCTGCCCCTGAGATACTTAAGCAGCATCAGAAGGATTAGCTACTGTTTTACATGTTGGACCTGCCAGAGATAACTTGGCACAGGTGGGATCAGTGGCTCCGTTTTTCAGGCTCAGATTTCGGGAAGCCGCAGGCATGAACAGTAAGTGAGAGGCAGTGGTTCTGTCCACAGCACTGCCAGCGCTCAACATTTTTGCAATAGAATCCTACAGCACCTGTGTCCTTAACTCAAAAATTCTTCCATCTAGAGGCAATTCCCTGTTAGAGTGTGTGTCCAAGATTATGCTGATCTTGTTACCAAATCCTGTTCAGATTGCCCTGTAGAAATGCACCATCGCCTCCTCTCAATTCTAACATTCTCTTCCTGTGCAGAATGGTAATGCTTCAAGAAGTCTTTCTGATAAGATTATTTAAATCTGCTGCAGAGGAGGAGTAAAGTCAGAGTAAATTGACTAATTTGATTATTTGAAATGTTTTGTTTTTTTTTAAATTGAAACAAAATATAACCCTTCAGGTGTCCTACAAGTTGCACAGGTTGCAGAATTTTAAATACTGTGTCAGAATAAGAACACATCTTGAGATAATTCAGAATAAGGGAACTCTTCTAATATTTTTCTCAGTAGGCTAAAATAGCTTTTGGATTCTATTTCATTTAAGCACTAATTGGCTAATTTAGGTTCAGTACAATTTCTGCACAGATCAAAGCAGAAGTGCCTAATGTTGGCACTCTTGTGTCACACATCCTAACGATGCTCTGTGAAACGCTGCCTTTGGGTTACTTTTGTTCGTCATCTCATTCACAAATATATCCTGACTGCTGGAGAGATCTTTGTTGCAAAAAATAAGCTGCTGCACTGCTCTTTAGCCTGCCCCACATCATGATGCAGATCACTTCGTGTGCACACCCAAAGCTCTGCATCTGATCTATCAACTGGGAACGATGTCATGACTAAAGATAATTAGCATGTTATTAAAAAAGCATATTTTGTCCTTTTGGTAAGAAGGATGTTCAATACAAAGTCAAACTGAAAAGAGTACATGAAAATTACTGCTTTCAAATTAAGCTTTAAAAAGCATGATGTGTCAGGTCAGAGAGTTCATGTATGACCACTTGCTGGAAAGGACTAAGTAATAGAAGTGTAAGGGGAATGTTTGGAAGACATAAGGCCGTAGAAGACAAGCTAAATTAGTTTTTCACATCTCTGTTCAATATGGACAAACTTACAAAATAACTCACTGGAGGTGAACTGGGAGGTCCAAAACCAAAATTAAAAGGGATGCCCCAAAATGGTTGCAGGCATTGGGGAGAACCCTTGCATTACACTAGAGGCCCAGCATAAAGACATCCCACACAGTAAAGCAGAGCAAAAGACCACCAAAAATAAGCCTGAAGTGGATAAAGAGGAAGAATGAGAGAATAATAAATGTAGAAAAGCAGTTTTTAAAAAGATCAAGTTATTTCTAAACAAGCCAGAAAAAACCTGCACATCAACAGGCCAGACACAGCAACATGTGGCAAAGCAAAAGAGCATCAGAGCAACATGAGAAAACAGACAGACTAATAACTTTCATCATATTTGTCATGGTAGAACTCCAACCAGTAACCAAGCCCCACACAGCCACTCACTCCCTCACACGGTTGGGATGGGGGAGAGAATGGGAACAGTAAAAGTAGGAAAACTCATGCTGTGAGATATAAGCAGTTTAATAGTTGAAATAAAATAATAATAAATAAATGAATTATAATGAAAAGGAAGGTAACAAAAAGAGAAGTAAATTCAGTGATGCAAATGAAAAGCAACCAAACGATGCTCAGGCAGTTCCCAAAGAGTGTCCCTCAGCCAGCTTTCACCCTGGTTGTATGCTGACCCATATGGTATGGAACATCCCTTTGGTCAGTGGTGGGGGTCACCTGCCCCAGCTGTGTCCCCTTCCAGCTTCTTGTGCACCCCCAGCCTCCTCATTTTTCAGCATTCTCATTTTTCAGCATGAGAAGCTGAAAAGTCCTTGCCTAAATGTAAACACTGCTCAGCGACAACTAAACCATCAGTGTGTTATCAACGTTGTTATCCTCATCCTAAACCAAATTCCCAGCACTGTACCAGCTACTAGGAAGAAAATTGACTCATCCAAAGCCTGGGCATCATCAGTACCAAGAAGGCTGCCAAACTGTCCTCAAAATACAGTAGCAATGCCTAGAAGAAAACTTCTTAAACCTTGTAGAGGAGCTTCAGGCAGTTTTCATGACAAAATTTTTTAATGGAAGAGGCATGGTGAAGCATCTGTCTCAAATCCAAGTGTAAAAGGTCTTGAAACAAAATGACAGGACAGATGGTATTCATCCAAGAGTTCTAAGGAAACTCAAGTGATGAAATGGTTGAACTTTGAACTGTACTTAATTTTTTTTCACTTAAAACTCTCTTAAGTGGTAGAGGAATGGAAGGTCACAAATATGACACTAATTTTTAGAAAATATTCTTTGGATATGCAGAGTGCTTCAGACCAGTAATGTCCATATGGCAAGTTTGTAGGAGCCACACTACAGCTGAAAGTTGTGGAAAAATGGCTAAATAGAACTTGTGATTTCACAAGAGGAAATCCTGTTCCCTAGAGCTGTAAATATTCTTCAAAGAAATCTGCGCGCATAAAGGTAAAGAAGATCAGGTAGTTTTAGTCTACTTGAGTCTTTCTGGTCCACTTCTCATAAAAGAAATAAGTCACCATTGAAGATCTTGCATGAATAACAAGAGCTAACAGCGAAGATCTGCAAAGCCAGCCTGCAGCCTGAAGTGACGCAACAGTAAAACCAGCGGGTGAAATATGGTGTGAGTACAAATTGTATTACATGTTAATATGTGCTGCCCTATCGCATGTGAAGGGGAAAAAGCAGGCCTGACATTTAAGTCATGGGTAATATGGGGCAATATTACATTAGTCGGGAGGAGATGCTGGAGCTGTAACATAATTCTGTGAAGATATAATGAATGTTTGCTAGAAAAGCAAATAGCATGTAGGCATTATCAGGAAAAAGAGTTACAAGCAAAACACAAATTCAGTATTGCCTTATCATCTTCCTAGAGGAATATAAGGTTTCCTTTTTCTTAGATCATCGAAGAACAAAGCCTATTTACAAAGTTGGTCTTATTTTTCCAAAGTAAAACCTATGGTCTGGAAAATTGTAAACATGTGTGTGTGCCTGCATGTGTGTCTGTGTCTTGATTACAATAGCTGGGAAGTTCCAACCGTAGATTGCAACAGTTCCCAGACCTGGGAACTTACTTCAGTATAGACAGGCTTTAAAACTCCTATAACACTAATGAAGTTGCAAATGATTGTGGAGAGAAAATAAGAAAAAAATTAGATAGGAGTTTTACCTTTGGTTAGCCAATGACTATTGAACTCTTTCCTAACAGTGTATCATAGGCATCTGGTCTATAACACTGGTACAGAATCTAGGACAAATTGTTCAGTGATGGATTATTTGCTGTGGTGGTGACTGTCATCCATCCCACTTCACTTGCCTTAGCATAGATTTATTTTTCTGTTTGTTTTGTCATTTTGGCTTCTATTTCTTTATGCATCTTGAA
The DNA here is from genome assembly GCA_013396875.1 of Vireo altiloquus. Taxonomy (NCBI): domain Eukaryota; kingdom Metazoa; phylum Chordata; class Aves; order Passeriformes; family Vireonidae; genus Vireo; species Vireo altiloquus. The sequence goes on from VZRF01014657.1 coordinate 260,503, forward strand.
ATACCCAAGTGTTTTGCCAGCAAGCTCTGCATTTCCAAAAATTGCTGGGCCCCTAGTATGAGCTGCATCACAACCCATCTGCTTTTCCATGATCCTATTTGAATCCAGGGTCAAGAATCCCATAACAGAGCCCAGATGCTGGACTCACTGCTGCATCTCCCAATGCACACAGCCCTTCAGGGATGCATTAAGTCTCCCAACTTTGGAATATCGTAAGATTCAGATCTACCTGGAATAAAAGATGACTCCCTACACAAATTCCTCAAATTACTTAATTGTCACAGGCCAGCACCAATTAGTGAGCAAACTTCTACATTGCCCTGATTATCCTGGCCTCCTGAAATCAACTATCCCCCTCAACCTCAGTGTTGGAGAGGCTCCTGATGTTCCAGGAGTGAATATGAAGTCAAGCACCAGAAAAATCTTTGTAGCCAGCAGATCCAGTGTTCCACCTGTAAATTATATGGGCTATTGCCAGTATTTCCTGGCCCAAACATATTATGGTAAAGTTTGTGCCCATAAATCATTCCTTCAGCAGAGCTGGAGGGATGATGTTTGTATGGACAAGACCACAACATTCTGAAAGGCCCCTTGAAAAATGGGAGGTTGGTGATGTTATTGTTATTGTTATTGCTACCTTGAAACCAGCTCCTGCCTGGCTGAACTCTGCACGGACCCAGCCCTGACTACTCCTTCGGGAATTAAGACCTTTAACAAGCCTTCATAATTCACCTATTCTCACTGATTTGTCACAGCAGAGGGGTGTGCTCCAGAGCCTGCATGCCTCTTCAGAAACCTTAAAACTTTTTGCATAAATCAGGTGACACGTGACTAAAGTCTGCCTAGACTGAAGCAGCAGTTGGATAAATTCTAGACTATTAAATAGAAATGCCATCTCTAGTTAGAAAGTGCTTGAGTTATGCAATGCCAGGAGCAGAGAGAAGGTTAGACAAGTATCCTTGCAGCATCCTTTCACTCTGCCCTGCACTCTTTGACCACACTGATCCTTCTGACCTCTGAGTGGGATAGGCTGCTGTGCTACCTGGACTTTTGATCTGATCTTGCATGTGCTTCATGTTTTAATGTTATGTTCAATTCTTATCCTAATTCAAAATATTTTTCAGCCTGTCTGTCAGAGACAAAGGGTCATGATTATTCTGGAGCATGGACACCATTTTTCTCATAACGACTTGGAAGATAATGGGATAATGTCACAGGGAAAAAAAAAAGCAGGAGTGTTTCTCATCTCTAACTAGAAATGGCCCATTCAATATTACTTTATCCACAATAGCTTTGATATCAATAGTAACCAGACCTCACTCTGATATAGGGTTACAGAATTGTATTCCTCAGCAACACTCCACACCATCTTACCTGCTCTCCCAGATGGCAGGACAGCTTTCCTTTCCGTTGCCATGTTGATTAGTTCTGTCTCTAGAGGTTCGTTGGCATCTTCAGGACAGGAAGGACTTCAGTGGATTTCTCAGTGCAATTGAAAGAGCAGCATGACTAGAAGCCCTTCCAGAGCTGGGCATGCTTTTTCTCCTGGTCAGCTTTTCCCAAATCTCCACTTCTTATGAACTCACAGGAAGTCTTCCAGAAGGCTCCTACTTTCATCCTGTTGTACTTTCTTTCACAGCTTCTGCTGTCTCAGAAATAAAAATACGAAATCTGCGTTTGTAGCTGCCTGTTGGGCAGCTGAGGGCTCTGGCAAGGTGCCGCAGCCATCCCACAGGCTCAGGCTGGCAAGGTTTCCATTGCCAGGCGGGGCTCGGGGTCTCCTGCGCAGAAGGACACAGTGGGACAAAATCCCTGCCTGTGTGGAAGCACAGCTTGCAGAGCGGTGTTTTCACCAGCAGCCCTCAGGAATGCCAGGACCAGTCTCCATGGCTCTGGCCCACCTGTTTCCCACCAGTGCTAATGCTGTATCCCACGGCAGGTCTAACGCAAGGAACATGCACCCCCACACAGATGATTCAGAAGACATCGTACCCAAAGATCTACCTAATGTCTAATTATGTCGAGCTGTCTAATGTCACGGCTTCTTGAAAGATACTGGCCTACATTATTTTCCTGGGGAAATCCTCCCACAAATTTCAAGAGGAAAGGCTGCATTTTGATTCCTATTTCCACTTTAGTGCCTTCATGTGATTCAGAAAGCCCATTCCAAGCCGTGCTGCTTCATCTGAAGGCTGTAGTTTAACAACTGTCTGGGCATGCTGCCTTCTTAGCTGACACATACTGCCACCAGCAGCCCTTTCCAGGGAAGTAAAATATAATCTCTCCATTCATTTTCCCATTCCCTGGGATGTTCAGCTGGAAGGCTGCTACTGCCATCACGTTCATCTCAGGCATTAATGTTTGGTTGTTTTTTTTTTTTTTTTTAATTATGAGTTAGTGCTATGCTGCTTCTCCCACCTTTCTGCTTCTTTTTTTGTGCAGAAGACATTACTCTTCCACAAGAAAAATCATGGAGTTGTTGAATGTTAGATCACTGGAGGCAGTTCTGCTTTCACACTGAATGACAGCATTCACGAGGGCTGCTGGACACACCCAGCCCTCAGCCCTGCTTCAGCTGCACTCCACTTCGGAGAGGACACTGTTCTTGTCCCTCAAACAATTGTGTTTCTTCTCTGTGAAGCATTTTAGTAAGAAAAAGTAAGACTCTAACACACAAACTTACCTTTTCATCTTGGTGTTTGAGCAGCTCTAACTCCTCCTTACAGCCTTGGATGCTTGTCACCTTCATTGACCTGTTGACTGAAGGAATGTGCATTTTTCGTCAGTCAGTTCAGACCCATCAGCCACCACAGAGCATATGCCACTACTTTGCTGGAGAGTCCCCATCCACACTGCTGTTCAGAAAAACTACAGAGCAGTGCAATGTACTAAAAATCCCAAGGGTTGTGCAGACACCTTAGTTTTAATATCACCAGGCCCCATGTTACATGGTAATGGAGAACACTTCATTAGTTCCTCCATATAAAGAATGGGTCAGATTTTTTGGATTTTAAAAAACAAAGATTACTAACCATTACCTGGGTTACCCAGACATAAAATCCACACAAGTACCTCTTCCCACTTTTCTGGGCTCCACAGCAGTTCCCACAGCTGAGGGTGCGATGAGGGAGGCAGCTCACACCAACGCACACACTTGAGGCAGCAGTGAGTGAGGCTCCCAGTGACAGGAGGGCCAAACTGGTTTCAGGGTTCACTTACAGTTTATGTTTTGGGTTTTATTCAAAACCCAAGGGAGCCAAAATCACCTACATTTTTTGATAGCCTATCACTTTTTCTAACTAGGTTTGTTCTACATAGAGAGTCCTTTTATACTCTTTTTATAGCCAGCCAAGCTACACAATTTACTATTCCAACACTGCAGAAGTTCAGAGTAGGCTTGCAGGGTAAGTAAAGTCAACAGCCAGAGGACCAAACGCTGGCAACCACTTCTGATGTTCCCTGAAAGTACATATTACCCTGGAAGATAACCACTGACACTTCTTGGGGATTATTCTCATAAAAGTAAGCAGGATAAAATTTCACAACACAGCAAGACCCAGTATTCTCATGCCTTTCACAGCAATGAGAACAACCAGAAACAGAAACACTACCAAATTGTTTTCCCTTGAGTTATTTCTTTTCACTCATTACAACTGATGGATCTAAGCTCACCAGAAAAAAATAAATGCTTTTACAGATAAAGTTTGTTTTCAATGGTGTAGATAATTTCTTCTTCATATTCTTAAACTCCCCTTATTATTTTTCCTGCATAGATTTTTGCACAATTTGATGTTTTTTAAAGTAAAAGGAACAATGTGCTTTATAGCCAGCAAAATCTACCAAAGCACCTTTTGTGTTTTTACAGGCAGTGGTACGTTTTGCTGTTTCTTGTGAGAAGGCTCACAGATCAGAGCTAAACATGCAATTTTAACATTTAAGCATGCATGGTGTAATAGATCTCAATATCAAGTTTCTTGATCTAGTTTTAGAACAGTAAGTTGATAACTTTTGGCTTTAGGGACTGCAATTTGGAGGCAAATGGTATGGAAGAAGCAGACAGTAGTAAAGGAGATGGACTGGCATTAGGGAAAGAGAATGCATTGATTCTAGGGTGCCATCACTGGGGACAGTGTCTTTGGTACTGCCCAAAATGTGCTGTAGGTTCTCCTGGTGCCAGGATCTCTGGTAATAAAGAAAGATGTTCCCTCCTTCCTAACAGTCCCTGTTTCCATACATAAAAGGGTGTTGCCTACATGAATTGTCTCTGCTATAACTCCAGGGTTTTGTCAAAAGAGCCTTTTGAAATCTGAATACACAAAAGTGCACTGACAGATATGGCTGGAAAGCAAGAATCCCATTTGTAAAAAAAGCCCTGTAGATTTCAGCACTTAGGTTTGCTCTTAGAACTTGTGTCTTTCATGTCCTGATTTAATTACATACTCCTTTGCTAAGGAACCTCCTCAGGAAAAAATAAAGTTTGATTGAAACATGTTTCTTGGTGGAAACATAAATGAACTAAGATGAGGTACAGTAAAAACACTACAAACTAGCCCTGACCTTTGGTTCTACTCTCAAGTTCATTTTCTATGAGCATATGAAATCTACCTAATTATATCAGGGCAGGTGATTCAAAAATCCAAAGATGTCCATGTGACAGCTCTCAGTGGGAATTCAATTTTTCATTTCACTGAGTCCCCACAGAAGCAACAAAAGGTACCTAGATAAAACTTAAAATAAACCACTTTTAATATATGTGAGTTTGTAACATTGAAATTGTCTAGATTTTGAGGTATGGGGTTTCTATAAAGATAGTAATCCAATTTTACTCTGTAAAAGTATAGTAAAACGAAAAATTCAAATATTTTATTTACTTCACCTAAAAAACAAGCAACCCATGAGTAAGATATACATAGGTTTCCCAGATTTACCCCTAATAAATTTTTTAAAGATTTATACAATTTCTACAGAAACATACAGTGTATCAAAATCTGCATAAATCAAATTTATAAAATATGTAGAAATGCATAGTGATATTATCAACTTACAAAGCAAGAATATGGGAATTATTTTTTTCCAAGCCGGCTATAGTAGGAAAAAGTCATTACAGCAACAGCTTCTTATGATCTCGTGTTTCGTAAGGTTTCAGTCTCACATACAGATTCATATTCACATACAGCATCAGTTTTCAATGAATTGCACATAATACCCATTTAAAATGCACACCCGCACAATTTATGTGCCACCATTCTTTCTCTTATGCATAGTTTTATGATTAAATTAATCTACCCAACACACAAATGGAGTCAGTTTTCACACACACAAGGAACAAGTACCGGCACAAAACCTTCTTTTCCATTTTTTTTTTCCAGTTTCTCCCTCCTTTATTTTCTATTTTTCATAGCTCTGAAAGGATAGATGAGAAATTTAAAGAAACTAGGAAAGATCCCGAACTAATAGATCAGTGCAGACAGCCCTATGAAGATCAAACTCTGTCACCAAATATGATACATAACCCTTGTTAACATCAATGGAAGCTGCATGCAATGCTATTCTAGACTTCAGGGAAGTATTTAGTCATACTTAATTGTGACGTGTTACAGGGATAACTGTTATGAGATCAGCACACTGATGTCCACATTTAAGTCACAAAATCTGAACAAAGGAAGTGAGGATAAGTCATTTCCTCTCCACCTTTCTATTAATTCAGAGTAAATATTTATACTCCTAAGGGAGTTCATACCAACTCCTTTCCAGAACATTTTCAGAAACAACTTCTTCACGTTCTACTCTACACTATAGCACCAAGCAGTCAGCTTTTTGTGTTTGCAATCCCTCTGGAGTAGTTGCTAATGGCAGAAATAAGAAGAAAATTAGTACGAACAAGTGTGGTTTCAGGATTTCCATTTCTCTTTTTGAATCTAAATCTGGCATCCAAACTGGCTGACAGATATCCTTTTTTCCTTAATTAAAAGTTTTAGCCCACCTCTAAGTTATTTCCATTCAAAATAGCAATACAAATGAAGTATTTGATTCTTTCCAATTGTGCACCTTTTTTGTTGTTGTTTATTTGAATTATTTTTATGTAAGGCATGATTTAAATAAGCAAATTAGTGCTTATAAATTCTTAACTGGATTCGTGAGGGTGCTTACCTCCATCAAATTGTACCACATTAGCACTAAACTCGACAGTCTTCCACCGTACCAAGCATTCAGTTGAAGTAGAGGAGCCAAACTGGCAATAGGAATTTGTCTTCATTAACACAGTAATTACATAGGGTGGTACGGTTGGTCCCTACCCCTGGTGACAGCTCAGAAAAACCTACTGTAAATTTCCAACAAATGCTTTCCTTGTGAAAGAGAGAAATGAAAGAGGCACTAAATATGTTGAAATTCATCTTCCAAAAAAGCAGCATGACTGTGAGAGAAGGCCACCCTGGCTAATAACCTGTGGCAGTGCTTAGTAAGATGTAAAATTAAATAAAAATATACAACAGGTTGATAATCACCAAGTTCTATGAAAATCTGGTTACTCCAACCTTTTCAAGTGTGTGTAAAAAAACTGCCTTCAGACCCCTGAGTGTAATCCCAAAGAAGACGACAACGCTTTTAACTATGTTCCTATGAACCATAGCTAACAGCACATTAATTTACCAACATCTTGAAACAAAAAGATGTAAACATCTACAGAGTTTAAGGTAAAGCAGTTTTGTAAACATTAACTGCGGATGATAATGTTATTGTAATAATCACAGTTCCTCTATGTCCTTCATCCAAGCCAGGAGGCTCACAGCTGTACAAAGTTAATAACTGCAGCAGTTTTCAGGCTATTTTCAGTCCTGTACAAATGAATGCGTCAGTAGGTAGGTTTTGTCTGTCTACACACTAAGGATGTTGTTCATTTCCCATTTTTGTGTTGCTTTACTGGAGTCACACTCTGAAATGAAAATTTGATGGAGGACTTCGGAGCGATCCAAGCACTTCCCTGACGGAATGTGAGTAAATCTGTGCAGATTCTGAAAGACAAAACCACCAGGAAAATGTGTTGGGTTTTTGTGTTGGGTTTAATTTTGTTTGTTTGGGTTTTTTTAAACATTTTATTTACATCTGCAATATAGCTATTTACAAAACCAGGTTTCAGTGTCCCAGAACAGAGCATTTCACTATTTGTTAAACAGAGCACTTTGCAGCCTTCATATGAAATCTTTGGTTCCTCTAGGTCCACTTGAGATGCCTCCCGTTTCTCTTAGGCAAGAAACTGCTAAGAAAATGAGCAAAACTCTGTCTAAAATGCTTCTAAGCCTTTTCATCCATCTTGTAACCAACCTGAAAGATTTAACTCTTGAGGACAGCTCTATGAGGACTTCACTGTGCAGATCCTCTTCCAGTAAGCCCTCACAGAAAGCAGCTGCACAACACCAACATTAACCACACAGGGGGGAAAAAAAAGTACTAGCTTGGCTCCCTGTTTGGCTGGCAGAAGGAAGAGCAAAGAGTATGAGAGTTAAGTCTGGCTTATGGAGCAACAGGAGGCTGCCTAAGAAAGTGCCTATTGTGCTGGGCACATTCAGGCTGCCTCTTGCACATCTGGCTCCTTCCACACCCAGCAAGCTCCCGTGCTCAAGTCTCCTGCATTTGGTCTGTGGCTCCCCTCCTGCTTGCTGACCCCGTGTGCCAGACGCAGCCCTGATTCACTGACTGATTGGATCCAGCGTGGAGGTGAAGGGAGCAGAAGCAAGCCCATGACACTGCAGCTCTCTGGGGCTCTGAAGCCCCATGCACAGATATCCCTGGCACGGGACCCTCTCCATCACCCCCCCACATCTGCACAGCCAAATGTTGGTTCAGATCAATACTTGGCTCCTGCTGTGTGGCCAGACATGGAGGTCCTCTAGTTGCAGAGAAAAATGGATGTCTAAACAAAAGCAACAGCAGACCACCACCAGCCCTGTTCTCGATGTTTGCTTACAGGCACTGAGGCCCTGCTACTGCTCAGTGCTCAAGCAGCACGTTACACTCACCAAACTGGCACACTGTTTGTTCCAGAGACAACCAACTGACCAAACAGATAAAATCCCCCAGCAGCCTTAATATACACAAGACCACAACATTTTTCAGTGGTCCACCAGTGTTTCATTCCTTACACCTTTGTCATTAGGAGAAACAGTTATACCCTCTGTACTGCACAGCAGCCTGCCCAATTCCTACACACCCTTGGTGCTCCTTTCTCACTCTCCCTTGTTTTCCCTTCTAGATGCCAGTCAGTGTTTTGTTCTACAGACCAGACTGTGCTTACTGGGCTTCCTTATAACTTATGGTAATAAGCAAACAGTTACACAACTGGTAGTAGTGTAGATGAAATGCATCTTGCATAAATGAAATTCTTAGAGAGAAGCCAAGTAACACGCTGGGACACACCAGAATGGCTGAGGAGTTAAATCTGCTATGCATTATTCCAATATTAAAGCTGAAGTTGGCACTTATCTGCCACTGCTTATTAATTTTTACATTTCAAGTTTAAAGAAATTTGTCTGTCTATCCAGCACAAGGAAGCTGAGCTGGGTGGAAATGGCATTATGGTACCTGATATTTCCTAGCTCTATGCAAACACTAGAAAATGTGGAGTGGCTTAAAGGATAACAACCAGATTTCACTGCACTCAACTGTGCCTGCATATTTCAGACAAACAACAAAAAATCCAGATAACCAGCAAATGAATTAATAAATATGCAATATGCTAGATAGGCTGAAGAAAAGTTGCCACAGAATAGTTTTTTAGATGCAGAACCAAGTTATGTGTGGCCATATCCAAGGATAACGTCACCCCTAGACTATCCAGTCTCACTTTTTCAGGAGACAAACAGAAATAGAAACTTAGACACTTTTTAAAGTAACACAAAACTTCTATGAATAGATGTAATGACTAAATAGACTGTAGCAGTCCTCAGCCAACATTCCAAGTCCTTATTAAAGATTTATAGATTTTGCAATAGCATTATAACAGCACCACACCCAGGATTATGAACAGAGCATGTTATTGTTATTAGAGAATGGCTAACGAACAGGAAATGAAATACTGAAGAAGACAAAGACAACACAAAAAGGCAGAGTAATCTTACCTGCTTATATGTAGGCTTAAAAATATCTTCTGTCTTTAAACAGAGAAACACTTCAATTTAGACTGCCCAAAATTAGACCTAACACTGACCCTAGCTTCTAAATGCACCCCAGAATTTAAGTCGTCCTCTCACAGCATATATGAGATAAAGAAACTTTCTTGATATAGAGCATACAAGCAGAGAGGGTGATGGCACTACAAGCTTTTATAAACTCTGTCACTGGTAGTGGACACGCTCTCTGCTTCCTTGAGACAAGGGCTAACTCCTAACATATCCGTGCCAACACATGGAGCCTCATGGGATTTTCCTTAAAGATTTTGCTACAGAAGACAGCAACTAGAACTGCTAAACAGAAGCATCTTTTACTAGAGGAAAGTTTTCCAGCAAGCATGTATTTCTGAGAATGTGCCATTAACAATTTACTCTACTCGATCCAGTTAACCTTGTCATAGATCCTTAATTTCAGATATACTTAGAACCATTTTTAAAAGGTGCAAAAAACCAGTATGAAATCTAAAAATCTATATATTCTTCCATATATCTGTTGCATACCTTGAAGAATTGCCACTCCTTGTATTCGTTCTGATTACAGTGTGTAATCATAATTTTGGATCCATCTGATCCTTTAGTTAAGCACTGATCGTACTGCATGAGTTGATTGGCTTCATTGATTCGGAAAAGCTAATGGAAAAAAAAAGGCATTTTTATAACAGTTGACTCAACGAGCATTTTAGAACCACTGAAAATACAATGAAACTGCCACATTCAAAACATTTTCTGGTTTTATTACACCTGTCTTTCAGGAGGGTTCTTTATTTTGCATAACACACTTACTGTCACAATATTAAATTTCACGGATGACTTCACTGTAGGACTTAGAAGACTATGAAACAAGCAGAAAGACAAAAATGGCAAAGGGTTTCCTATTCATGAGACTTCTGAAAGCGTTTGATTACAAACCGCTGTATGATTTGATGGCCAAAAAATCCCTTATCTTTATAAAAGTCTGGTAGCAAGTCCTTGGTCCTGGAGAGTAATTTCATGTGAAGACACTGAAACTTTGGAATTTAATCCATGGAGGAAATCAATTTAATGCATCCAGATACAAAAAGATTATCCTAGCCACTTCTCACAGAATAATTGCTACAGGGTTTTTTGGGTACCATATGCAGAAAAAGTAGTTTAGGGAACCTTTTCATTAAATACCAGAATAAAAGAGACATTTCCAGGGGCTACTAAGAGCGAATCCATGTAGGATTTCTAAAAACATCATCCTAAATGCAATTTTACAATTGCCATGACAAAACTAACTGGTTTAAGTTTACATGGGCTTAAATAAGGACTTTTAATTCTGAAAAATTTTCCAACCAAAAAAGAAGATAAACAGCATGTTTGTGTGGTAGTGTGGGTAGGTTTGTGAAGATACAGGTCAAATGCAATAAATGCTTGGAGTGCAACCATCTAATAGTAATTATGTTCTGTCAATTAATTTGTAAATGAAGCAGAGACAAATTTCTGTTCATTTTCTTCTCTTACGTGGTGGAAGATGAGTTACTGCATGAAAGTGTTTTATTTTTTGCTGGCCAGCCTTCGCGTACGAAGATCCGGGGGAGGCCTCTTTTTCCTTTCAGACCTTCCAGCCTGCGCACTGGATTTTTTAGGTGAGACACAGGGCGCGCAGATCTGAGCCCACCCTTTAATCCCGAGGTTCAATCTGCCGGGCCAAAGCGATTCTGGACAGTGGCAGTGAGGTCCTCCTCAGGACGTAGGCAGATTGCCCTCTTGCAGGGCTAACGAGCACTGCCTGCCCGGGGAGTATCCCCGACCAGGAATCGAACCCGGGTCCTGGCAATTACTGTGAAAGTGTTTTATACTTAGAGCAAAACAACTTCGTGAAATAACTGAGCCGAAGTGAGTAAGGGTTTTTTTTTCTGAATGATTAATTATTAATTAAAGGTAAATAAGTAGTGAATCAGGAGCAATGCTAAGAGCCGAAGTTATTCTAACTTATTCTATACTCTTGCCTCTTCATGTACCTGTTTCTCTGAAGAATACATTATGAATTTGCCTTCGATTTCATACCATTTATGTTTGGAATGTTATTTTCAGACTGCTGTATTTTAGCAATGTCAGTACGGTTATGGAAAACCCTAATTCCCACCTCTGCAGCTGGCATCTAGGTGACTTCATGTACAGGCTTTACAGAAAACCTGCCTGTTATCAATCCACAACAAGCAACTCTCCTTCAGACTTGCCTCCAAGCTCCTTACCTGATTTCCTCCCATTCTGTGGCACGGCCCAAGCTCAACAAAGCCACCGTTGGTGTGCCCCATGCTGTCGATGCAGTAAGAGGTTTCAAAGCCTCTAATCTGGAAAAGAGGTTTTGCACTCTAAGTTAGTCTCAAGGGAAAAATAAGTGCTAAGGAGTTCAGAAAATTCTCACTTATCTCTCAAACCAGAAACAGGTATCTGACAGAGATTAGACAAATCTGTGTGTGAAACTTAAACACTGATGTTAACTGTTCTGGCAGACAGAACTTCAACCTCCTCATGCTAACTAGCAGGCTCTTCCATGAGTCAGGGTATGCTGATAAAGCCAGAGTTGCAAAGTTCAATTCCAAATCAGTAACACCAAAATACAGGACTTTCAAGTATTTTAATTTATTCAATCTCCTATCAGAGCATGTTCCATCTCCCAGGTCTTCAAAAACAAGCTCAGGAGCTCAGCTAAGTGGCTCTCATCTTGTGGATGAAGAGAAATGAGCTGCAGAGAAGTTATGCACAGCAGCAATTACCCACAGCCCACTGATCCCACTGCTCAGATGGACCTTCTGCAGCAGCAATTACCCACGAAAAAAAAAAAGAAATAAAATTGATAAGGGGCAGACACAGGCACAGGGATAAAAAACAGAAGTCCTGTCATAAAGCATGTCTCAAGTGCTGATTATTTCACCCTCTTCTCAGAAGAGCCAACAAGCAGCTTTACAAAGACTTTATGACACAAATAACAGTTTTTCCAGACCTATTTTATTTGCCAGAGCCTCCTTCCTCTTTGTAATGGTATAAAAAGCCTGGAGGACTAAGCTTAGACTCTTCCAGGGAGTGTAAGGGAAGATGAACCCCATACTTTCACACCCTATAGTTTGGAAATGCAATCAGTGTGGTGTTACAAAAGGAGGGAGGGGGGACAAGATTTCTCAGATGTAGGATAACTACCAGCCTGTGAGGAAGAGTTGAAGAAAACTTCAGAGAAGTCTCTGAACTTAGAATTTTCCTGTTGCTTCACCAGACTCACTTGCTTTTATCAGGGATGATTTCCTGCAAGGTCACCAGTATTATTTTATGCTCTTCAGATGCTTCCACCCTGGTAAACAGCAATATATAGTGTACCTTCCAAACCCTTTATGTAGATTCCAGAGAAGGTCTAAAGCTCATATAATAGCTGATGTTTTGTGCTAGCTTTTAGGTAAGAAATCAAGGTGGCATTGTTCACCTGGACCCTCAGATAAAAGATTATTTGTACCCCCTTTCACCATGCACATGCTCTGTATCACTAATTCTTCTAAGAAATTAGAGATGACACTTTCTTGGCAATAGGAGCACATATTATATCCATCCTATCTTGAGAAAGAAGGTTGCTAAATTTGGTGGGACACAGGAGTTCTTCTCAGCTAGCAAGATTTTCTGATTTTCCCTCAACAATCTGCAAAAGTGAAATTAATAGAAGAGACAAGGGGAAGGCTGGAACCAATTGCAGAGGGGAAAAACAAATGGGAAAGTAGGCAGGAGATCTGCAGTAAGTGCTCTCCAAGCTGTGGGCTAAACGTAAGAAGGAGATGGGCCGAGTTCAGAGAGGTGTCCTGCACTCACCTGTGATATGACAACTCTCTCTGTCAATCACTTGAAAGTGCCACATTTGCAAGCACATTCTTAATTTAGTGAAGTCATAATTATATATACACTAATGCTGGAAACAATGGTTACAGAATTTTATGAAATTATTACATGCAGATAAGGGATTCGCTGAGGCTGTAAATGTATGAGTACATCCTGGTCTAGCGAATGCAGGCAGAATGTTCTCCACCTGGATTTCATGATCTCTTCTCTAGGCCTTCACACAAAAGATATTTTCACCTATTAATCTTCACGAATACTCCCACATGCAGGATTCACATTTTTTTCTTTTGAGAAAAACCTAAATTACAATTATGGAAAAAAGTGCTTTGGACAGGGCTAGACTTAAAATATCCTTCAAAGACCTGTGGAACTAATTAAAAAAATCACATCTGCAAAGGTAGATATAATTTTTTTCCTCAGGTGTATCTTTATAGATCTCTGGTTAGTATCATATAGTTTAGCATGGAAGTAATCAAATAGCCTGTTTACATGCAAGTAACAATTGCTTCCTTTTGAATTCACAATTTTTTTAAAAAAGTTCCTAAAATACGTAGGCGTTATGTGCTGTACCTACCTCTCCCCAGTCCACGTTTTTGGGTGGTAAGGGATAATATGAAGTTATATCATATGCTATTTCTTCCATAAACCACTTAAAACTTTTGCAGTTGTGATCTTCACGGAATTTTTTCAGCTCAGATATATCTCCATAGGGCAGTGCTTTCGTCTCCGGCCGGCTGGCATAGAAGTAATCTTTGTATTCGTCCCACCACACTTCTACAACTCTGACATAGTTCTGCGAAGAATAAAGACACTGCTGCGACCTCAAAGCACACATAAACACGCCAGAAAAATCTCCTTGTTAATAACAGAAATTAAAGGATTTATCCTCTTAAAAAGTGACAGCACGAAAATATTGTATAGCACTAACAATTTGTCACCATCAGTAGACTATACATAACATGTGAATATCATTTTCAAATGATAGTTTAGGACTGAAGCCAGCAAATTAAACTGGGCTGCTTAATGAGAGTGAAAAGTCTTTTTCTAAGTTTAGAGACTGTTTATTTGAAAATAAAGACTTTTCAGTTATGGGTGGAATATAATGTTGCATTCATTTGCTGCTACCAGAACTGTGATTCATGGTTTCTATTCACTGTCCACAGTTTTTTAATGCAGAGAATGATATGCATTGGCCCACTAACAAGGAAAAAAATCAGTCTTAAATGGGACAGCTATTTGGAGAAGAGGGAAAACTGGATAGGTCACTTGGTAACAAGCCTCTCCCTCACATCTTTCTTCTCCTTCTCTTTGATAGCTCTTATCTCTATATTACCTGCACACATTCTAGATGCACACTTTGTCCAATCCTTGTAGTGTTAGTGACCTGGTGTTACAACAGTCTTAACAGATCTGACTAAAGACACAAATTATTGTGACTTTTACTTTAATCCATATCCAGCATATATGGAACAAAGCTATTAAAAAAAGGACATTTACTGCGAGGATAAGAGGGTGCCTGAAAAGGAGAAAAAGCTATTTCTACATCCTGACTTGTACAGAGAAGCAACTTAATATTTAAGAACACTCAGCAGTGTTTTGTTACATTCAGTAAGCAGACCAGCAGACACAGGCAAGGTATTAATATATGCAGTAAATATTTTTGATCAGCTTTTCAGAAGGCTGAAGTGGTTTTTTTCATTTCAGACAAGGCAAACAAGCATTTTGCCTACACTGAGCAATACAGCTGTCATTTGCTATCCTGTTGCACATTGCACTGTCTCTACTCCCAGATATGTCCCCCTGGGCTCCCCTGTACTGGTCCTAGTCCGTGTTTCATCAAAGTGTTAATCAATTCACATTACTAATAAGTGACTTTTTTTGGGGAGAGTGTGGGGTATGTATGCCAGGTTAGTTTTTTACCATTCAGCTAGGCTGGGACATTGCCTTTGGAACTAACTGCTAGCTTGGCCCAAGCCATACTCTATAACCCTACAGGTAGTTATTGTCAGAGGTAATGTCTAGGAAGATTGCTCTGGGATTGGAATCTACAAAGAGCTGGGTCTTCGGGAACGAGATTTACCAACAACAAAACAGTGCACAAGAGAAAACTTAAAATGGGCAATAGAAAAACTTAATAGGAGGGTTGTCTCTCTTCCTGCTGGTAGATGAAAACTGGAACAGTTTTTCTTGATTCAAATTATCTCTTCAGTTACAGAGCTGGCTCATTTTCTTTCTGAAATTGATGTCTAATTTTAATCTCAGGGCTTGAGTAACACTTCCAGAACCCGCAGTGCACCTGAGGAGTTACCAACCCATATGATGTAGCGCAGAGCATGCCATATTTCCAGGTGTCATTTGATGTCATTCACTGCTTCTTAGCTAACAAACGCAGACACAGAAGTGTGAGAGATGCTACATTACAGAATTCACTAACTTGGCCTAGTATCACACCCACCTTCATCAAGATAAAGGGTGATTTCAAGCCCCTGATCTTCATCTGCAGGACTGTGCTAGAGCTACTAGAGTTGTTCATACTTACTTGGGCACAGTGCAGCAAAGACTTGAGATGCTGACATTAAGTAATAGAAAATGGATTTGTATCTCAAAGATAGTGGGGTAGGATCTAAGGCTTTAGATCTAATGCTTTAGAGCCAGAAGATGGGTTTTGGGATTCTCTTCTCTTAGTAACAGTGGGATTAGCACAAAGATTTCTCTCCTGTGGGGATGATCATCTGATCTTTAGATACTAAATATCTAAAGATATATAATACTAAAGCTCTGGATGAAGTTATCTCTAAATTGTTACTGATAATTTAAACAAATTTATCTAGAACTGTTCTTATCTGAAATCAAAAGCCACCTTCAAGGTGGCTTCAAAACTGTACCTTTAATGTAGGAGAAGACCCAACATACACAGGGGGTGGATTTCCTTGCCAGCCCTGGAGACGATAGATGTGTCCAACACGAGAACAGGGAACAAAAAGCAGTTTTCCCCCACACTGCCAGATCTACAAGTTAAAACAAAGGTATTATTAATATATATGATAATAATTAATAAATTAATATATAGATAATAAATTATGGGAAAATGTCAGCTATATTTCTTACCTTACTGACTTTCATATATTTACATATTTTTTGCTTCAGATGTAAGCATAAAGAAAATAGGTCTCTGAAATGAAAGGTATACTGAGTACATCTTCAACTCATCCAGGAAGTTACTCAACTAAAATAATTTTTTAAAAAGCTTCATAAAAAGTTGGGTATCTCATTCCATCACTACTTTAGAACAACAGTAATGAATGCGTGCACAAAATCTAGGTAATTTTCATTATGACAGAATTAATTATATTTTGATTTTATTAAAGTAGTTCACATGCCATCACTAAGATGGGTTTTGGTTAGATGCCCATTCACATTTAGGTTTTTCTTAACAAAGATTAGTAGGAGAAAAGGATGGCTTAGGTACCCCATTGCTCTAAGCAGAAACAGATATTTATTTGACTATAGTAGATGAAAATAAAAAAATGGGTAAAATATAATACCATTCTGAAATTTCCTCCCTCCCACATATCTTTGGATAATCCCTTAACAGGGAAAAGAAAACATACTTAAATCAGAATTTAGTTGCTCATAGTTTGGAGAAGTTTAATAGTAGCATCAAATCCAAATTCAAGCTAACTTTGCGAATGTTTCAAATTAGTCCAAATTACAGATTAAAACTGTGATTTACCAGTATTAGGAAAGATGGGCAGAATATCTTACTTCTTTCATTGCATCGTGATACTAATTTTCTTAAGTTTCGTCAAAAAACCCTCCTCAGATATGCAAGGCCATTGATTTTATTTGCTATCTAGGAGTCAGCATGCAAGGCTGATAAATGTTTAGTGCTTCTGAAGATTGGTCGTGATCTGCACGAAACCAGTTTGGAGGTCTCTACATAATGAGCATTTCAATTACAGAACTACCGTAAGCAATTTCAACCATGATTTTGATTTGAGTAAGATGGAGAATTGTATGGATAAAGGCCCCGTGTGCATAACATCCTCAGTAACTACCCTTTGCATAAGGATTTACAGCTGAGCAAGTGCACTCAGAGCTTTCCTCTAACTCATGAAGAGCTAAGAGTAACTAGGGGAGCTCTGAATGTACTTTCTGTAAAATTCAGCTATGATTTCACAGATCGCTGCTGAGGATATTAGACATCTTCACTTTTGTCTGTTAATTGGGACTGATTCCTGCTGCCTGCCACTTGTATCATTACAAATACTGAAGTTACAAAAAGCCAATGATGATCATCTAATGTTTCCTGCAAACTGAAGAGCATGCATATGCCTAGGAGTGAAAATAAAGTCCTCCTCAGTGATTATGAATTATGCAGTTCGTATTTCAATTACAAAGACTTCTCTTGTAAAGAAGTTCCTGAAATTCTGAAAAGTATATAATTTTTCACTCATAAAAATAGCAGGGAGGAAGCAGATTACTTTTTGTTGCACCATTATATACTTTCCAAGGGTACATGCATAAACTGAGGACTACTTGTTCTCTATCATTGCTTTCATTAGAAACAACATTTTTCTATACTCATTATGAGAACATTTGGTTTCCTCCTATCAAATTTGCCAGTCAGGTTTCATATCAGATATCTGGGCAGTTGGGGTGCAATTCCAAACCATTTACAAAATCTACATTATGCATCATTCGTGTCTCAGCATGAGGTCACGTCTCTGAACACTTCTGTCCCAAAGTCCACAAGGAAGCACTGAGGAGACACATCTCTGTCACAACATCTCCTCACCACAAACTGTGGGATCTACGAGGAAGAGGTAGGTCTGCCTAAACTCCTAACAGAAGTATTTACAGAAAAAAAAATACACTAATATAAACTGAATTCGTTTTCAGATATTGGTGTTACCTTATAAGAAATTTCAAAATTTTCACCACCCCAGATTTGAAGCCCTGGATCATAGAGACCCAGTTCAAAGAAGAAATCACGTTCGATGGCAAACAATCCACCAGCCATTGCAGGGGACCTGAAAGAGGAAGACAGTGTAACTCCTTCTGCCGAAAGGATACAATAGCACTGAGAGAAAGCATTAGTTAAGAAAGCAATTTAGTCAATATATAGTAAAGATCAAGTAAATGGCAATACACTGAAAAATCATAAAGCTTTGTCATTGGCTTACAGCAATTTTCTGAAGTGGCATCCAGATAATTTTTAGTGAATTCATAGTTTTTATTATGTTGTATTCTCTTCTATAATTGATTTATTTAATTAATGAATTTGACAATAGAAAATCTTGGTCCAAATTTTCCATCCAACCAGTCAACATCCTTCTATTAAAATAATAAAAAACACGATGAGAATCAGTGTGATGAGATGTTTCTCTCTTAAAAGTTGTTCTAGTTTTTGAGATAACGTGAAACTCTAAACAGGTTTATGTTCTGAGGAGCTGCCACATTGAAACATATTGTCTATTAAACAATGAACAGTCTTTCCAGCTTTCTAACCTTTTAGCTTTTTTTTTTACTACTGACATAGAAGACACTTTACATTATACACATTAAAATTTTAAAGAGGGTTTAGATAAAGTAGTACTAGGTTTCCATTTTGGTTTAGGTTTTTTTTTTCCCCCTTTTTCTTTCAGTAACTTTGTAAATCCCTTCCCAAATGCCATAATTCAATTAGCAAGTTTTAATGTGTCAAAAGATGCTGTGGTCTGGATTAGATTGTGTGCTGGTTCTGGCTGGGGTAGAGTCAATTTACTTCCCAGTGGCTGGTATGGGGCTGTGTTTTGGATTTGTGCTGAAGATAGGGCTGATAAGGTGGAGATGTTTCTGTTATTGCTGAGCAGGGGTTACTCAGAGCCAAGGGCTTTCCTGCCTTTCATTCTGCCATGCTGGGGAAGAGACTGGGGGTGCCTGGGAGGCTGGGAGGGGACACAGCCAGGACAGGTGACCCAGACTGACCAAAGGGATATTCCAGACCATATGGCATCATGCTCGGCATATGAAAGTTTGGGGAAAATGGGGGAATGTTTGGAATGTTGATGGCATTTTTCTTCCCAAGTTACCATTACATGTCGCTGGCCCTGCTCTCCTGGAGATGGCTGAACACCAGCCTGCCCATGGGAAGCAGTGAATTCATTCCCCGTTTTGCTTTGCTTGTCTGTGTAGCTTTTGCTGTTCTGATTAAAATGTCTTTATCTCAGCTCCTGAGTTTTCCAGCTTTTACTCTTCTGATTTTCTCTCCAATCCCACTGGTGGGGGCAGGAGCAAGCAGCTGTGTGGGCTTGGCTGTGGGCTGGGGTTAAACCACATCAGAGCATTTTTGCAGAACGATTCTAACCAAAATTCTTTGGTAGCTTGCTCACACTGAAATAGAAAGTAAGATACATTAAGCCTTTTCCAGTGCACATAGCAAGGATTTTTCATCTAAGGATGTATAAATATACAAAAACTTTAACGGATATAATATGGAGTCCTAACTAAGTTGACAATTTAAAAAAGAAATTTTAAGTAAAAAGTGAATTCTTTCTGAATTCAGATGATCTGCAGCACTGAAAGGAGGATCCAAGAAACCAGATAACCCTGGTGAGCCAATTAAGGGAAATACTCCTGCATCACCAAATTATTGAGATGGGTCATTTCTAGCACTATTCAGTCTATTAGATAAATGTCTGGAGAACTGCTTAAGAAAAAGTAACCTGTAGGGTTTAACATATATCCCTTTCTGCACAGCAGTGGCAGGGCAACACAAACACAGCCACTGACTCTAAGCATAATTAATTATCAGTTTAGCTGCTGTTCAAATTAGGTGATCGCATGCTGAGGTACTGCTACATGTCCCTTTCTACTTGCTGCCTGCTGTATTTTCCTCCAATGCTGCTTTTGCATCTCGGGGGTTCAAAGGTTAAGAAGCCAGAAGACACAGCAGGGAAGCACCTCACATAGCACAGCCCCGTGGCTTTCCTGCACTTTTGGTTTTTCTCAGCTCCATAAAGACCTTGGCAGGTGTAGAAGCCTCAGATACTGAAGTTTCAGACTTGGCCTCCAACATGCTGCCAAGTGTGTTAAAGAACACAGTAAAAATCCACATAAGCTCAGTAGTTTACTTTATAGGATACCGAAAGGTAAGCACTGTTACTGAAAGAAGGATTCAGTCCTGAGGCAATTCTCACATCACAAAAATTTTGTCTCTGTGCTTTAAGCTGCTGAGGATCTTTTTGTTTTCTTTTTAAACTAAGCAATCCTGGCTATGGTTTTAGCAAGACTTTTACTTGGTCTTACTTGCCTTGGTATTGCTGCAAGAAAATGCATACAGCCTGGACATAAACAGATGCAGGGCATGTCTCTTTTTAAAGGAAGCATTGTAACTCTGAAGGTATTATTAAAAATAAAGTAATCTTTTAAAACATTCTGAGAACATGTGTTCTGTGTTTCTGGGAACGGTTTAAACGATTTTAAGACCTGTTTGGATGGTAAACACAGAACACTATAGCAATGTTTGAAATAGTTTATCCCCCTCTAAGTGAATATTAAAGTTCCAATGTGGACAGCCTCATCAGAAAATGGTATTATTTAAACTGTATACAAAACAGATCAAAGCTTCATAACTTGCTTGCATGTGTTGCCATTTTAGCAAAGAACAATCAAGGGTGGGGATAGGGAATTACCAACATCAGTTCTTACAATGTTTAAATCATATATACAAGCAATAGAAGACATTAGATTCTGAAGATGTGAAGATTGCTTTCAAATGTAGTAACACGATTAGTTAAGTGTGAAGGGGAAAGTAATAAAAACCAGCAGAACCACAGTCTCCCAGCCTTGAAAAGCCATCCAGAAACCCTAGTTTCTAAGCTAGGGTTTCTAGGCAGTTTTTGTTTTCTGGGAGGAAAACATACCCATTATAAAGCATAACAAAAAGGCAGAAATTCTGTGAAAATTATTGGAATTTTCCCACAATAAAAGGTGCTGTTTTTATCTTTCTTTCTTTCTTTTTTTTTTAATGCTATGTATATTATACTAAAATTCTTAGAAAATATCTAGCCAAGATTTTTAGACAGTATGCTTCTTTGTCAGATGTGATCCATTGTGAAGCAAGTGGGAGAAATATGACAAAAGGGATTTTTTTGATACACATGCATAATCCTCCAGCTGTATGCATGCATCAGGCCATGACAGCAGGCTACAGATTTTATGCATTACCGTCTGCCATAAATACTTCCAGCATGCTCATTATTTCAAACCAAATGGTTAAACAAGCACTGTTGTTTCCAACAGTATTTTTAAAAAAATATCGTAGCTAATTGAGGTTTTCCCTGGCAACAAAGTTATACAATATTTTATTTTGCCAAAAGGAACCCAGTCATTCTAATGTGCACCCTATTAACCACACAAGAGCAGGAATGGAGAGGCAACACAAGGTAGCAAAGATATTTTGAGCAAATAGTCAGTTGTGGCAAACAGGTCTGACTAAACAAAGCAGCTAGTGTGGTTAGAAACGTGAAGGTGTTCAGGCTAGGAGTACATGCAAGTTTTAGTGGATCAATATTGAGTTCAGAAAAAGAAAGAAACGGGTAAGTGATTTAGTGATTACCGATACGGTTCAGTTTTTGTCTTTCTGCTTTCCTTCTCTCTCTTGGTCAAGGGAACCCTCTTCCATAGCATACTCCAATCCCACGCTCCTCTAGCAAACCCATCTTCGTCACCACCCCCTTGCGGCACAATCTTAAAAGAGTTGCCATCTATGACATCTATGAGGGGCACGGTGCACGCGGTTCTGCGGGCGGAGCGCGGTTATGGGCAGGGGCACGCGTGGCGCACGGCCGTGGGTCGTGGGGAGAGAGGCGGGGAGGGAAACACGAAAGGGTTTAGACAATCATTCGTCATGAGTCACAGTATGTAAACAGCTCTCTTTACCGATAAGGCTCAGTTTTATGCTTTCGTTTGGACTTTTCCTTGTGGCTTAACGGAATTCGTTTCCATAGCAAACTCCAGTCCCAGGCCCCTCTGGCAAAACCATCTTCATCCCCACCTTGTTGTGGCTCAATGGAATAATCATTCCCATCTATGTAATCTATTAGAGGTACAGTACATGTAGTTCTGAAACGTTTGCAGAAGGGAAAGAAAGAGCAAAATACAATTTCAGAAGAGCAATCTCTCTAATCTGAAATTTACACCATTAATTAAGTTTATAGAGCAGCGTATATAAAAAGTCACTTGTAAACATACTATTAAAAGATGAAGTCTCATTAGAAGAAAAAAGAGATGGTCTTTTCTTTACATTGTTTTAAGATGTTCTGAAAAGAGGAAAGTTAGGTCTGAGATGCTAATATATCAATCTGTTTATTAGTACATTTTCCTTTTTGTGGACTTCTTGACATCGGTCTTCTAATAAAGCACTGCTGGAGGCAACAGAAGAGCCCTCAGAGGACCAGGGTTCTCACAGTATTATTATTTCCTGTAATTTCTATTTGTATGAGATCTTAGCTGTCAACAAGTATAATAAACTCTTAGCTTTTACTAGCGTTAACACAGATTTCCATTATACTGTCCTATTCAAATGCCCTGAAAACTGAACTTCTAAGGATAAACAAACATTATTAGTGCTCTCCTAGAAGCAGTTTTCAGTAGAATTCTTCCTGTTTGATTTGCAAAACACTCCTCACTGTGATCTATCACACAAAATATTCACCAAGGTAAAGACATTATCTTGCTTTTTTTCCCACATTTTCAAATGAGTTTCCCACAGTGACCCAGGCTGGAGCACTTCCACCTTTTTAAATGAAGCCCCAAGAGACATAGAAGGCAGGGGAAGAGAAATGTTAACACCATGCTGTTCTTTGAGGCAGAAGCAGCAGCAGGTGGCACCCTGGGTACCAGGGTGTGGAAGGAGGCTGCCAAGCACTGTCTGCTGGCACCGAGTGCCTCAGCACCTCTGGTCCTCCTGTAGCCTTCACCTCCATGGGCAGTGCCGGAGGATGCCTCTAAAACTCCCTTTCCCCACCAGTCTTTCTTGCATAAAACAGTAATTCACACTAAATGGGAGCACACAAGAATTTCCATCTTCTCTCCAGTATCCTGGCCCAAAGAGTCTTGGTTGAGTTACAGCCTTTAAAACACACAAAACCCAATTCTTCAGGGGAATTCTGGTAGCACGGCAGCTTAACAAATAGTTTTTATGATTAGGCAGCTATTTTATGGGATTAAAGAGTTTAAACATGCACATGGTTTCCTAAACACACATAACACTGACCACGCAAGCCAACAGCGCGGTAGCACACAGCAACAACAGCATTTTAACAGCTGGAAGAAAGGAAACCCCCGGGGATCTGTCTCCTCTGTCACCTCTCACAGATTCCCCCTCACAGTGCAGACACTTCCACCACAGACCTCTAGCAAGTGCCTGGGCTTCTGGCAGAGACAGGCTCAACCCTGGCCTTGCTCTGCTACAGACAACGCTCCAAAGCACTTCAGAGGAAACAAATAAGATGAGAAAGCTATAAACTCTTGAGATCACAGGGGCTTTAAACTCCCATTAAATCAAAACACTTATTGCTGCTTTTTCTCTACCAAAAGCCACAATTTTTTAGTTATTTTGTTCAATCACGCTCTTTATTCAGCTAGAATGGAATATTTCTATATTAGTGAGTCAGATCACTGTGAAAGACAAGAGTTATATATAATCTACGCTAGACAAAATACTCAGTATGCCGACTAAAATAAACTATCTGGAGATTAATTTGCCTGACTATATTCCTTCCTCATTATGTATCTTTTATGCTGGGAGATAATATAATCATCATACAGAAAATATTGACATAGTTTGATACAGATATAAAACATATTGACTGAAGTTTGAAAAGTGAAGATTGTTACTGACTTTTTCTTCCTAAAAGGCCAGACACTGGAAATAACAGGAGAACATTACCTGTCCTTAGATATAGGAGCTATAAGTGGCGCATACCAATTAATTCCCACCTCACAATGGGCATCAAGGTAAACCAAAACCTTTGAAAGAAAAAAAAAGGGACTTATATTTCTGTATAAAACAGCATGATTTAATTAATCTTATTTACATTGAGACACATTCATATTATAAACAAGAAAATGACGATTAAATGAGTAAAATGAATCTTTTCTTAAAACAGTATCAACAACTTCCACATGTCTATTGAAACCACCACAACCTTTCCCCCCAAAAAAGAATAAAAGACAGACTTGTGTGTGAACTGCCTCCTACCTGTCCAAGTTTAGCTTTCTGGGCTCCAATGCTTCTAGCTTGGATCAAACCTTCTCTCCTCTCATTTCGAAATACCTTCACAAGACCATTCCACTGCTTAATATAGTCATCCAGCCTCTCTTGTAAGTGTGCTATCAGATAACAAAGAAAAAAAAATTTGGCGAGGTTTATTAATAAGGAGTTTTGTACTCTTAATATAACCCCAAAAATATCTACAGAAATTTACAAGAACCTTTAATTCAACCACTCACATGCACTAAAACTGAGGAGATCAAGGCCACTGACCTTATGGCACAGGTTTGTGTCTGGTGTATCTGAAGGAAAGGCAGCCTAAGTGGTTGGCCACACCACAGGGAGCTGGGTGGACAACTCCCAGTCACTTCAACTTATCACATGGTTTTCAGGTTTTTGTCAGTATTCCGAGCAGCTAGAGAAGTTTCTACACTTCAGCACACAGACTTTCCTCATCAGATGACGTCACATGTACAGCTGAAGGCACCACTTTTCAGCTAAACATTTCCCTTCACTCGCTCTCTGCCTCACAAAATTTTCTGTCAGTCTATTAATAATCTGGAAACCTGAGGCAGAATCTCACCATGCCCAAATTATTGCCCTCCTTCACCTAGACCTGTTCCCTCTTGTGGAGGTCTTACAACAATTTTCTAATGAAATTAATGAGAATAATTGCAGGGCCAAAAGTGAGACAATAAACCTGTAGCCAAAGGGACTTCTATCAGTAAAGGGACGAGTAACTGCACAAGAATCAATATAAGCTATTTAAATTTTATTTAAATATTTAAATAAGCCAAATTAAGCTATACTTAAATGGCTTCAGATTTGTATTTGCAGATTTGCGTTTGTCTTTGCCAAACTTCTCTGGAAACCACATTCCTACCACACAATTTGAGAAAAGGATCCTAGTGCTGCTCACCATTTTTGCCCAGATGATTCTGTTGAGAAAACTCATAAAGGCAGAAGGGCTGGTAATCAGGTGCCTGCTGTTTGCGGCTACGCTGATTTAGCTACTGGTGTTGGTTAAAAATCTATTTTTATAACCAAAGGCTCAAAAGAATTGCCTACAGCTTCAGTTTCTCTCAGTCAGGAACTAAAATAAGCCACCTAATCTACAGCTGAGGCATCCATGCACTGGCTTGCCCTGCACCAGCTCCGAGGGGCTGATAGATGCCATGCCTGTGCTGATCTAACAGGAGAGGGAACATGCAGAGGTGGAAGCAGAAGGATGTCCCTTTCAGGTAACTTCAGC
Source organism: Vireo altiloquus (assembly GCA_013396875.1). NCBI lineage: Eukaryota > Metazoa > Chordata > Aves > Passeriformes > Vireonidae > Vireo > Vireo altiloquus. The sequence goes on from VZRF01014657.1 coordinate 286,028, forward strand.
AGAAATGTTTTCACGAATGAAAATGATGAAGTCTGGAGACTGCTGCAACTTACATTTCCATATGTTTTATATTCTTGTCAGTAGTATTAAAAAAATAGTTTGAACCAAAGCTACACATAATTGAAAAGGAAATGCTGTTTCTTGGAAGTGAAGTTTCCAATACTGAAAATTCAGCAATTCTACCAAAGAACAATCTTTTGAAATCACTATGTTTTGATACTCTTATTATCCTTCCTCTCCACCTTTATAAAAGTTTTCTCAACCAAGTTTTATGTATTCTCTTCTCCTTTCCCACACATATTTACGATTTCTTTTGTACATCCTTGTGCATTAGGAAAACTTCAAGGATATACAAATGTCAAACTAGAGAAAGAACAATTTTATCACATATGATGTATAGAAAAACATGCCATGTAATAAATAGAGAATAAATGATATGATAGCTGTGATATAAATTTTTATAGCATAAAATCAACAGAGTTTTGAGGTCATACTGAAGTGGTACTAAGAGAATCTTCATACCAGACCATTACTTATGCTGCAAATTCCAAGTATGTGTTACAGAAGGACTGTCAGGAATGTTTTAAAGATTTAAAATCTGAAGTTATTTCCAGCTCTCCTGCCTATGAGGCCAAATGTTTTAGTTATCAAATGTTCAACTATGTAAGGCTCACAGGGAGCTGTAAAAACCCGTCATATTGATTGTGTAAAGCTATTCTACAGTACAAGTCTCAGGACTTTGCAGTCCATTATCTGAAACCAAGCCAGGGTTAGCAGCAAGTGCTATTTCCCACAGGAAAGCTGAAATTTTCCTCCTTCCCATATTACAAGGCCTGCATGACAGTAGTGTACAAAATTCTGATACTTTTACAGTTAAAAATACTGTTTGGCCAGCATTGTATTTTGTTCACCTAGAATGTGTATTTATGACATCTGTCAACAGCCTTATAGCAATCTGTTTTTTTTCAAAAATGTATATTTTACCTTTCAAAATATTATAATCACCAATCTGCCCTTCCCCTGTTTGAGTTCCTCTCTCATGTCTGAGTGTACGATTAAAGCATAAATCAGTCTATTTTAAAAACACATAGTTTCTCCAAAGGATCTTAGGCACTGCAGATTACAAGGGGGGAAGAGGAGAGCAGGTTTTTTTACCCCTCAACTCAAGGATGTCAGTTTGAGAACTAGAAAAATGGTATCAGAAGTGCTCCATGAAGCAGCTGCCTCCTGCCTCTGAGCACCCTGTACTGCACACCTGTCAAGGTGGGGCTCTCAGCTCCAACACAGGCACTGATTAACGCTTCAGTTCCCCCATGGCAAGCACCACTGCACAGGTTAATAAAAATACTGCTATCTGCCCATGCTTGTTACTTCCCCTTTGCTTATTTCATAGGATGCTGCAGCAGTTGGAAATACAGGTAACGATAAAGAACATATAAGTAAACACAAAAGGTAGACAAAGCCTTTAAAGGCTACCAAGAACATTGGTATTTTTTACCTCACAGCCACCCTTTAGAGGTGCACGGGCTACAAAAGCAGTTCCAGCTGAGATATTGGCCTCTATGCTTCAGAAAACAAGCAAGCCGGTGCCCAAATAAGTAACAAGTGTTGGAGACCTCTGCACACAACTGTAATTGCAGAAAGCTTTAGGAAATACAGTTTTATGAATTCTCATCGCCCTTCCAGAACAGCTGCTTCCTTCACACAGCTAGCACTCACAGAATAATAAGCTGCTTCTATTGAGAATACAAGAAAAACAGGGAAAAAAAAAACAACCCATGTGTAACAGCCTGGCCTCACTGACACTGTGGTAGAAATTGCTGCAACACTTCTTGGACTCTAACCTGAACTAATACAGAGGTCTCCATAGAAAATGGAGATAGAATCATTCAATTAGCTTGGCAATCTTCTTGTTACTGTTCCTTTTGTGCTCTGACAAAGAAAAAACCACCAGAGTAGAATTCAGCTCATATCTCTTCACAGTTCTCCACAGTCAAACCCTGCTGTTTGCAGAAGGGATTAAGGAAAAAGTGTCATTCAGCAAAAAGACTGCTCCCGACTGACTTTATACTAAGAATTATAATGAAAAGGACATTTTCCAAGCATTGCAACTGTTTCTCCCCGTAAGACATAACATATATAAGCTTCTATGAAGCTGTAACTCCCTCCTGATGAAAGAGGATTTCTCATAAGGAAGGACAGGCAGGGTTTCTTAGGAGCCAGCCTTTAGAAGTGTTTGCAACTGCTGTGCTCCATTTTAATTTCATATCACTTGAGAGGGTGGCAGCTAAGAAATAAGGACAGTCACACTGAGCATGAGCAAACATCTACCCAGTCCTGCACATGTGTCACTCAGTAGAGGGCTCCAAGAGCACAAGGTGGTCTTTGCTGAGTGGAAAGGCAGATATGAAGTGTGCAGCCTGAAAGTAGGTGGGGAAGAAAAAAAATCCTGTATCTGTGCTGTCAGCACAACTCTTCTTCTGGCTGAAAAAGCAAAAAGCTCCCAGCAGCTCTGCTGTGATTAAGAGTGCTTGTATTTTGCAGCTCTCCTAACAACTGGAGAACTCTTCAGGCAGCTTGGCACGCTTTGCAGCCCATACTAGTTCATCCTTCTCTCTGGGGAGAAAGAAGTAGAGCAAGATTCTGCTCTCTTGGCCATTTTTCATCTAGAACGTAATTTGAATTATTGAAATTAAGTTAATTATATTTACCAAGTAATAGCCTAAAGCAGTTTGAAGAATTATTATAGTGAACTAGTGCAATTGCAGCAAGGTGTTCAGAGCAATTCCAGTCCATGCTTGTCTTACCAGTTACTCATACCTGAGAAAATTGCACCTTGAGCTTTCTTTATTGAATTTTCTGATTTAAGAAAGTTATCAGGGAAATTGAAGTGTGAGAGATATAGAGGCAAGGGTCTGCTGGATCTTAGGTCCGGGCTAGCTGTGCCTGCTAACCTTCCGTTAATCAGCAGAAAGGAAAAACTTATCTATTTAAAAAAAAAATCTTTAAAAATATTGCTTTTGTTTAACAAATGTCATATATTGGAAAACTAGTACAAATTGTTATGCCAGACAAACTCATTCCATGAGCTACATATACATGGCACAGAGTCAGCTACAAGTCATGTGAAACCTAAGTATTGAGACCTCTCATTACTAAAAAATCTGGTAAGTATTCTAGACACAATCAGTGTCACTTTATACAGCTAAGTCAGTCCTTGAACAGCTCTGAAGAAAAGCTATGATCCTAGCTGAAAAGCAAAAACGCAGCATATGTCTGCTGACTGAATTATTAAAATTATATCCCTTAGGAGAGAAGATATTTTTGGTTTATAGCGTGTGTGTATATCCAAGCCAAATTTTCAACAGCTGTTAAAGGATACAGAAAACTATAATTTAGCATTCACTATCTTTATGAGACTAAGACAAACACAGTCCAGTTTATACAGGTATACTTTATAATACAGGTAACTTTTCCTCTCCTGTTAAAACAAACAGAAAATGATATCTACCTATCTACAGGTATGATGCAAAAATTAACATACAATAACTATTTTTAATAGCAGCTTATATTCAGAAAATATAACAACTATGCGATGAGTTAATTTTTAAAACCTGTTGTGAATATACCCATAGAAAACAACTGCCATGAGACTAGAACTTGGAGAAGCCCAGATCACTTAACAAAAAGGAGAGTTTCAGAACAGTCATCTGCCTTCTATGTCACTACACAATTCAGCTATTATGAGAACAAAGATGGGCATCCTGTGCTGCTGACCAAACTTGCCTGTGCTCAAAGCCATCATCGACATCGTCTAGAAGAGACTGTCATCCCACACAGTGAAAATTGTTTTTCTTTATGTGTCTACTCTTTTTCTCTGTCACCTTCCATTCAAGAACTACACTGCAATGAAATCATACAGAACATGCAGCTTTGATGCACTATTTTGAAATTGGTTTAAAGTTTAAAACCAGTCTGATTTCCTCTGTCTCAATCAACTTATATCTCTAGGATACCACTTACAGATGCTCTCTGTATTCAGCCTTGTATTGCACTAACACTGATGATATCACCATGAAGGGAAAAAAACCCCAGTGTATGCTTATATTTACAAGAATCACAAGTACAAGTACATGCATCCTGATTGTAAATCAAGCTCAGAAGGTAAATTACAAAGGAAGAAGAAAATCCGTGGACTTATGTTGATATGCAGGGCTCAAAGAAAGGCAGAAATTCAAACATATTTGAATTCTTAAAAGCTTCTCCCCCTCAATAAGAAACAATAAGCAGCTTAATGTGATGTTTAATTAAAAAAAGCATGTTAGAAATGGAAAAGATATTGAAAATGAATCAGAATAATATGATAGCCTAGGTAGATTTTTATTATTGTTAAAATAAAAGGAGATGTCTGGATTCCTACACACAATAAAGAAAGGAATTACTTCACACAGGCTTAACTCAGACTCCTTTGATACTTTGCAAACTACTTGTTTTCACAAGAGCTGAGAGAGATACTAGCTATCCCAGCTTCCTTCTATATACTACCCAAAAACTGTGGTGGAGAACTCAAAGGACTTTGAGGCAATCTTTTCTCCCATAGTCAACTCAAACCATGGCAGATAATAGATCAAAAGAAAACTATTTCAGGAAAACAAAAAAGTTTCTTTATCTACAAGGACTGTGTTAATATTCCAAATGTACCTTTGTTGCTAAAATCATCAATCAGAACAATTTCTGCCAGGTATTTTCTTGGTGTTCTCTTAATGACACTGTGGACTGTCCTCATGAGCGTGGACCATCCTTCATTATGGAAGACGATGACAACGCTGGAGGTGAGCAGGTTATCGTCATAATGCCAGTATTTGCATCTGTAAAAAGAGTTGATTTTATTAGTTTTCACACGGGTGATTTACAGAAATGCTTAAGAGCATCCTTGTGCAAATGAAATCTTCACTGACAGCCTTCCTTCAGATTTAAGAGAGACAGGATATAAAAGGTAATACAGCTTAAGTGCATCACAGATACAAATACAAATAAAAAGAAAAGTCGACAAGTCAAGCCCAAGTTTCAGACCTGGTCCAATTTCAATGGGCTCCTTCCTTGAGAGATATGAAAACACACAGAGAAAAAAAAAATACAAGAAAAGAGAAAGATAAAAAAAGCCAAACAAAAACCGTGCAGACGACTCAGGTTTTTTTTTCCTGAGGGGTTAGAGATGATTTAGAAACAAGCAATGGGAGTGCTTCCAATACCTTCCACACTTTCCTATACCTCTTAATTGCATTTATCAACAACAGATTTAATTTGCAATCGTAATGTCCATTTCCCCAACTGCATCCATAACTGAGACTGTTTACAGTCTCCCTTATTACAACCAGTCCAAGTATTTCCTTAGCTGGAAGTTTCCCTACATGATCACCAGTTCCTTTTCCAACTATAATAATACAATTCCTATCACCAAACACAGAGACATAGAACTTTTGATTTCAATGGGAAAAATCCTTCCTTTTTTCATTTTTCAGTAAATAAACTCTCTTCTAGAGACTGACTTTTTCTTCTGACTTTTCAAAGAATAATTTTCTTAATATCATGCATTAAGAAATTATTAGTGACAAACAACAACTTCTAAACTTACAGACGCACAAACTTGCAGTTATAGTTCTCTTTATACAATAAAAAGCTTAAGTGCCCAGAAACATTGCTGCTTTTGAAAAGAATTACCTTAATCATCAGAGTTCACCAGAGTTTCTGAAACTACATTCAGTTAAACTTGAAAAGAACTCAGAAAACAGATCCATAGGTATTTAAAGAGTTTCTCTAGTGAAGGATGCATTTCACTTATTGCCAGGGAACAGCATCAATATGTATTTCTCACCTCACAGAAAATAAAAGACATTGGTAGAAACATACTATTAATTTTGATCCTGTGGGAGAAGAAAACTACAGAATCAAAAGAGACTATAACAAAATTTTATCTAATAAGGCATTTCTTTTCTTAGGAGTGCTGTAAGCAATCTCTGAAGCAGCACAATCTCTAAAAGTACAATTTACTGACTAAAATTCCTCAGCTCAATATTTTGTTTTTATGCCTGAAGTAGTTGCAGCTAATCATAGTTACAATAAAAAAGTGCTAGACTGGCTGTTTAAAAGGCTCAGGCCACGGATGCCTGCCTGCCTTCCTTGCACAGACACCTCTCAAAGATTCCAGCTGATTACATATTGCAGCACTTCCATTTGTAGCACAAGCATTTCAGCTGTCATTACAACTTACTTATCCATCTGCAGAGATAACATGGATAGCCTGCCTAGGTGTGTTAAGTAGGCTGTGTAAAAGGAAGATTTAATATGTTTAATAACAGATTTATAACAGAATGGTATTGCTTCACCCATATATTCTCAGTGTTAATTTTGGTGATATGGTTATGTAAAAATGGAGGAAAACAGGGTGTTACACTCCAAAAAAACAGCATACCAGCTGAATGCCACCCAAGAGCTCTGTGTAAAAGGTAGCAGAACAGCATCTTTTGTCTCAAAGGAGAGGGCAGTAGCTGATGCAGCTTGCACTCGGCTTCTCACCTGCACCTGCAGCACTTTAGCTAGGAAACTTTTGCTAATTTCCCAATAAAAAGAGAGAAAGACAGCTACAATGTTTCAGACTGCCTTCAAGAACAAAACCAAAGAAAACCTTGAAAAAGAACCCAAATCTTTTGGTTGCTTATTTCTCCCACTTCCTGCAGTATAGGTTAGTCAGGAACAAAATGGTGAAGAGTTTAAGAATGAAGGACAGTAAGTAACTTTGCATAATTTAAAAAAGTCGAACCTATTACAAAAGCCTGAATTGAGCAATACATCTATGAATAATTTACAAGCATTTTTTGATCTGTATTTAATATATTTTTGAAACGTAAACATAGAGGTCTAGACAGGCTTTTTGCCACATAGCCAACTTAAATCTCCTCAAATGAGGTGTTGCTAAATGTGCCATTTGCAAGCAGTGAAGCACTACATTTATATCTCTAGTAAGATCACGCTTCCAGTTTTTTCCAGATGCTTTATTTCACTTTAATTAGACAGTCCACAGACCGACTCATCAAGCCCATAAACCCTGACAGACTGCAGTAACTCCTGTGCACAGTCTTCCTCCTCATTTTGAATTGAGAATTAGAGGTTTGAAACATAGTAGTTGTTTTAGACGTGTACAATTAATAAACACTTTAATCTCTGTGGTAGTTTTTTTTCAATAAATGTGTATATTGCTCAGGTATTTGAGCAACAAAAGCCAGGAGCCTCAGCTGTCATTTCCTTCGCATCTACAGGGAAGGAAGCAGGGAAAGTTTTCCTCAGTGGAGCCTTTCCTCAGTGGAGCAGCACTGACATCCAGTGGTTAGCAAACCACATGCCAAGAAACAATAAATGCATTTTCCTCGTGTTTGAAGACGAATTTTAGAGTACTGGTTTCCCTGTAGATTTTAGGCACCAAAGAAAGAGAAAAAAAATATGCCTGAATTTCCAGGAACTTTCTTCATTTTTAAAAGAGGGGGTAACGAGGATATGAATGTTTAGGCAAAAGCTGCAAGCTATTGATTCTGGCACAAGCAGATTCAAAGTACAGAAGAAGGGTCTGTGAAAAACAGGACTTAAATATGCTCCAACCTCTAGCTTCATCCCCTGGCTGCAGATCTGCCCACATACTAGCACAGTGCCCTTTCAGGTGAGACCTGCAGGCCAGCTGTGGCAATACTCTACACACCAAATTAATAAACAAATTCACTTTAAAATGATACTTTGAATTGGTATTGACATGGCTGAGAGGATGGCACATTGCAGCAGATATGGAGGAATGATTAGGTAGCCTCTTGAAGCCATGCTTGCCTCTAGACACTTCACATCACTCTTCCTGAGCCCTGTAAAGACTAATTGGATGGGGAAAGAGGAACAGGCATGCACAGATTTACTAAGGGCTGGCAACACCTTCCCTGGGCAGTGCTGCAGGGAAGAGCTGCTCTGTTTGTGTCCCCTTTCCTTAGGGAACTCATGGGTGAAAGGAAACAACACCTTCAGTGTCAGGGTATGTTGTAAATGGAATCTAAATCCTTTTACTTTATTTCTCAAACCTGTTTTTCTCACTCCATCTGAAAGCCTTCTCACTTTCTGCATTTCTCACATTCAGATCAGTCCATGAATAAAAACCTTCCACTCCCCAACCAGCACTGGTACTACTGAGGAAAAACAGGACTGACTCATCACCAAAGCAAGACGAAACCTTTCAGAAGGCAGAGTTGTGATCTAATTGAGAAACAGAGTGAGTAATGTTTTTTCTGTCTAAGGCCTGCATACTTAGGACGTGAATTTGCTCTACTCCCTCTCCACCCCTGGAGGGAACAGCACTGCTGAAGCCTGTGCCACGTCAAGGACCTCTTATCCCTTAAGCAGAGAGGAGCGCTTTTACAGGAGACCCTGTGCACAAGAAGCTGAGCATCTGGGCTGGAGTGCTCCTTGGCCTGGGGACATTTCTGCTCCTACAGCTTTGTACTTTACTCATTGGCTTGCTCTTAGGGCGTCCTGGGGCCCCACGGTCGTGACTGTGAGTACATGGCCCAAGGCTGGGATGACCATATAGACTCCCTTTCAGCTACCCCTGAAGATGGAGACTCAAATTTCCTCAAGCTAAAAAAAAAAAGCCAGAAGCAGACTCTGCTTCTTCGGGAAGAGTAATCCAATCACCAACAAAAACGCAAGAGCTGAAAAAGGAGAGTACTTCAACAGCCATTTAAGGGTGAGCCCCATCAGATAGATACTTAGAGGGCAGGTTAAGATCTCGAGCCAACAGAAGTGCTCCTCCTGTCATGCTAAATCCCAAGCTTTCCCAGTAAACCAACATCTGAGCTCCAGAAGAAGAGGTATCATGGCTGCTTATCATGACTCTCTATCCCTAGGTCAGCTCTCTAACTTGCACCTGCACGTACCAAGGACACATCAGTACCCTCTGGATTTTAAAGCACTGTACTTGTGTGCTGAGACCAAAATGTACCAGCCCAGATCCCTCTCAGAGGGCAGGCAGCTGCCATCCTGTTCCTGTAACAGCTCCAGCAGCCAAAGAAGCTCCTGAGAAGCTAATCAGTGCTGCAAGATGAGGGCCCTGAATCAGTACAAAGCTGAAGGTCTCAATTTAGTATTTATCCTGAAATCGTAACCGACATTAAAAAATGGAATTGCTCTTCTCCATTAATATAAAACTGTCCACAACTTTAAACTGTATTTTAAATTTTATTTCATGTTTAAAGTGGTATGAGATTCATAGTTGTATTATCACCTATTACAATTGCTTTATAGTGCACGCATTTTTCTCAACTCTTTGAAAGAGTGCAGCACAAGCAAATCCCAAAAATAAGTTAGGAGATCTGTTTTTAGTTTCAGTTTCCTTTTCTAGTAAGTCCTGTTCTTATCTTGCAAGAAGATAGCATGCTGTGTATATACTTTTAATACTGAATTCAGGGCTCCTTGTTATTTTAATTCACCAATTTATTATGACTACTGCAGTAAACTGAATCTAACCCCTAGGAAGATGGATGGGAATTTTTTGTCACAAAACCCCTTACACTGTTTGCTCATCTGTATGGGTGACATCATCAAGGTCACAGCTGAGACTGGCTGCTTGACACCTGCAAGTCAGAGGGATCATCGCCTAAGCCTAGGGCAGACAGAATAGACAGAAACAGATCGCAGAACTGGGCATTTCTTTGTTAGGATACAACTAAGTAAATCTCATGTTAATACTGCATTTGGTACCTATGAAGCTTTGTGGGGTATTTTTATTCACTAGCAACATCAATACAAGATTATAGAAGTTGACTTAAAACCCAAAACATGGGTTCTGGAAGTAAACAGAAAACCAAGGACAGACTGAACAGCTGAATAAATGTTTTATTCCCTTCAGCAGAGAGCAGCAAAACCTCTATTACACACTACCAAACAGCTTAAACCTACGCTGAAACAGCATTTGCTATTTTTAAAATAGCTACCAGCTTTCTGCATTTCCATTCCTAAAGTAAATTGCAAGGCTATGTGATTACATTTTATTATTGGTGCCCTTGGAAGCAAAAGCTACATCTACCATACCTCTGAAAGCATCACAATCCAAATCTAGGGCAAGGTTTGCATAGAGCCCCAACATTAGGGATAAGAGGAGAATTAAAGGAATAACCGTCACAATTTTTCTAATCACAAGATTCTTGCCCATACTATCACTTATCCGACACTAAAAAAATTGAAGCAATTAACACCACAGGGCAGGAAAGCTGGGGTAGTTGGTGGCTAAAATAAATTCCCTTCCTCAGGAAGGGGAAACTCCCATACAGGGAGATGGAGCAAAAGCCCTCTGCTTTCCTGTTTTGGTTTAAAGAGAAGAAGACCTCACAGTTCAAGAGGCCTTCTGCAGTCCAGTGACACACTGTGGGTATTGCCTAATTTTGGATTTATCAAACTTTTACAAGCTTTACCTAATGTAATAAACAACTAGAAAGAAGCCTGAGGCAGTGAGGTAAGTCTCACAGAAATGCTGTATTTCCACCATGCCTTGCTCATCAGATATTGAACCTTGAAGTTCCTACCCACGCTCATCTGGACTGCACTATAACTTGTATCACGCACATTTATTTGAATGCTCTAGCACAGTACAGTCTGGTTAATGGGAACAAGACAGACAATTAGAAGTGCATTTCATTTTTTAGTTTCACATTCAGATTACAACTCATCTGACAAAATGATTCCTCCATGTGCCCCAGAACTTCTATGCCGCAAATCGGCACCTGGAGGGTTACACAAACAGCTGCAGGAAATCACTCACGCTCTTCTCTGCCCCTCCACTGAAGTCAAGGCTTAAGAAAGCATTTAAATATACTCCAGGTGCTATATATATGTTTTTCTTGAGTAAGAGGTCATGTTCAGAGCTTGGCCATCTCATTTCAGGTGTGCACAGAGAGAGGTAAGTAAATCCAGCTACAGATAACGCACCTGGTGCCTCTGTCAACTTCTTTGTACTCTTCAGGTGAATTATTTCTCCCTCAAAACTTAACATTTGAAATGCTAGCAGCCAACACTAAAGAGACAAAGGATCCATTTTCTCTGTAGTTTTCCCTACTGGGACCTGAAATGTTAACAGAAAATGCTGGGTTTTGCTTTAAGGCCAGTGCCTGGGATTCAAATCTTTTCTGACCACATGAGATGCTCTCACAATACATGCCAATTACAATTTAAACACCATTTTTTCCCCCTCCAGGAGTCTTGCCAGCAGTAAGGCAGCTGATAATCTGCAGCGGAAAGCTAGCCTTCCTGATTTAGTGTGACCACTCTAATTCACCTGATTCTCAACCCCAGCTCTCACTGTGGTGCACAAAAATTTATGTACACACTATAGAACTAGTTTTCTTTGTTACGGAACAGTTCCAGTGTATTATGTGGCACTGGAATAAAAGATTTTCCCAAGGTACCATGTGAAATGAAACTAAGTCCCTAATGGTTCGTTTCCAATGATATAGATACCAAAAGTAATTACTGAAATCCTTTTTCTTGTAACGGTATCAAACATGTAATTTGTAAAGTGCTATAATTAAGGAACTAATCACATTCCTGAGGAAAGCAGGTTCCATTCCAGAGCCTTTCTATTCAATCTTCTTAGCTACAACGAGATTGACTGGACAAGTAACTACTTACTGTAAGAGAACATATTAAATTCATATTATTTGCCCAGAGTAATAAGACTGTCCATTTCTAATGAGGAGCCAAGACTCATCTGCCTTATTTCATACCCTGAGTAATGAGTTACAACTCAAGATTTTGGTATTTTTTTACTCCAGTCCAGCACTAACCATTTTCTATATAATTCAGTATTTTTAATAGCATTTGGACCACACGAAAGGTCCCAGCTGTCACCATCAAACTATGACAGGAAAAATATCTTTACCAACAGCTCTGCCTTACTATCATGCAGCTCTGCACATATGTATTCTTAGTAAAGTTAGAAGTCTATTTTTGGCAAGAATTCCCTCCTCTTTTTATACTAAAATTAATTGAAAAATAAAACTAACATCCTTCAAAACTACATGTGCAATTCTTAAAAACAAACCAATTCTCATGCCCTTTTGTTTTTTAAAATGAGCTGCAAGAACAGTTGTCCAAAAATACATTTCTCTATGCACACAACATTGTACTCAAGCCAGGAAGAGCTACCTCGTCAGGTTTTTCAACAAAGGCTCATTGCTATTTGTTCTAAGTCAAAGGTGACCTATGGTAACATACCCAGTTATTCAAGTGCAAATTTGTACGGCCCAGGCGCTATGCCCTGCAACAGCAATAATGTCCTTATAAAGGAAAATTCAAACTGGATAATCCACAGAAGGAAAAAACACTTAAAAATATTTATTCTGCCGTGATCATACTGACAGATGTGTGTGGGTGATGCAGCTGAAATTCTGGCTCACTCTGATGAGTTATTTATTGTCATACTGAAAAAAAAATTCCAGCAAGAGATTAATTTGGCTTATGCCATAGACATTAATGATGTTTCCTCTCCCAGTCAAACTATTCTGGATAAAATTTCTTCAATACTTGTCAAAAGAAGATGTCAAAAAAAATCTAGCTTAAATAAAGTCATAAGACTAAAACCTTCTGGGTCAGTAAGAATAATTTGTAAGCAAGTCTTCCATGGGTTAGATAACAACAGCATATCAAGCCTGAGCAAAGCATGTTGAGCTCTAATCCTTTCTTTCAGCCAACACAGTTAATTACCCTGGCATGAAATCTGATCAGCACTACGAACATCCCTGGCTTAAGGGCTCTACAGTAGTGCAAGTTTGTTAATAGAAGGAACAGGGAGTTTCACAGCACATCATAAAAAATATACTGTAAGAGAATGCTTCCTGACTTCAAAAGTGCAATTAGCATGGCTCAAACCCAGCAAAACACAGGAATGAAAATGGCAGGTGTGGACTGGAGTGTTCTACTGTGAAAGTGGAATTCATAAAGGAAAACCTACATTGATTCTAAGTGGTTTTGAGCTAGAAGTATAAAAAGAGGCTACTGCAACTAATGTATCATAGAGAAGTATTTTTCAGAAATACTGAATACAGATTCCTTGGAACGCCCTGCTCTGCTTTGGTCTTGTATAACCAGATGCAACTCCTGTGAGCCATACACCAGACCCTTCTCAGATCTCTACATCTGTAGTCATCAATGGTTTTGTCCATCAGGCAGTTTTCTCTCTCTCTTTGACTCTTCCATGCATTATTTACATACTTCCTTATATCTGCCATAAGAAGTTAATGATTTTGGGTGCTACAACTTTGTCAAAAAGGGCCGAGGAATGTCATCTTTGAGGACAACCTCCCCAAAAAAAAGGAGCCATCCATTCCCATATGCAGTAAGTCAAACAGCCATGGCAGAAAACCCACCTGGCTGCACTAAGAACCCCAGAAGGTAGAGCAGGGAAGGCAGAGCCATGGACTGGCTACTTAGAAGGAGTACAGAAATATTGCCTGAGCCCATAAAGAGAGAATTAAAGGCAAAGCTTTGTGGAGTTGAAATCTGTAAGATGAAAAGGGCAATGAGAAGAGCTTGTAGCCTAAAGAAAGACTAAAGAAAACTTGAGTTTACTAATAAAAGAGATGAAATTTAGTATCAAAGGACACATAAAAGACCGAGACACTCAACATCTGATTTCCTTCACTGTTTACTTGCAAGGTTTGCTGTCACACCTGCCATGTCCTTGAGTCTAGGGGCAGCCTGCAGAAGGGAAGGAATGTCCACCACAGAGGTGAGTCAGGGACCACCACCCTGGACATATCACAGCAAATGGGATAAACACAGCACAAGCCATGGGCTTGGATGGATGGCACCAGAGGGCACTGAGGAAGCTTGTGATGTCATTGTGAGATCATGCTCTACCACATACACAAGGTCCCAGTGCTTGACAGTGGTTCCTGAGGACTGACTAAAACAAATTCTTGCCCACCTTCAAGAAGCAGGATCCAGGAAATGATGACCCTGAACTCGTTAGCTCCAGGAGAAATTTTTAGAACTGATTAACTTTAGTTAACTCTAGTCCATGAAAGACTGCCTTCTGGTAGAATAAACCAGAGCCAGTTTACTAGAGTTTAAATGTGCCAGGGATTGTCTAGCATAAGGACAGGGGGAAGCCACAAATAGAATCACACAGAACTACTGCTTGTCCAAGAAAGACTCAGACAGCACCTGTGACGTGTATGGAAGAATCAGAGCACCTGACAGGACAGAAGACACAGGCAGGAGACACCTCCTTTTGAAAAGGGGAATGGTGAAGAAGGAAAAGACAGCATGATTAAAAACCAGATGCTATTAGCAGTAAGACATACATTCTTTAAATGCATAGGGTGGTGTCCAAACCAGGGAAACAGAAATGAGCATTAATTCAAGCTAAGTGCACATAAATAATAAGATAGAGTAAAAAAAAATCCCCAAAAAACCCCAAAACCCAAGTTTGAGAAATAGCTAATTGTAGTATGAAAGCTGCTATTGAAATATTTTTTCAAACACCAGAAGTAGGATGCCTGCCAGAAAGTCTGTTGGGCTGATACATGATCAAAATGAAAAGAGACCACTTCAGAAGCAGGAAGGCTAAATTAAGTATTTCCATTGAACTCTTAGCAGTGCTCAACACCAGATACCCAGAGAAGAGAATAAAAAAAAAAGGCAAGCACACAGTGATACTTCCTGCTAAATACTCCTATCTTCAGATAATCTGCATGATAGCTTCTACTGGAATTTTCTGCCATGAATAGCCTAATTGCCTTTTTTATTTTTTTTAAAAAACTCAGCATTTCCTAAACAATGCAACATAAATTGAAAAACTATTGTAGTGTATAACTATTGCTGACTCCAGTCTTGTTATCAAAGAGAGGAACATACGACACTAATTTTTTATCAGAGGGCTCTGGAGAGCTAAAGAATTGCAGGACACTAAGTCCTACTTCTGTGTTGAATAGTAGCCAGTAATAAATAACAAAATTAGTAAACCATTGACACAGATTCTGTGGGAAAAAAAGCCATGCCACAGAAAAATATTATCATCTTTTGAAGAAATCAAAAATTACGTGGACATGAGTGAGGCTATTAATATAGTAACTGAATTTCCAAAGCATTTGATGAGGCTCTTTGCTTTCTTTACAAGCACAGTTCTTCAACAAAGTATGGCAGATTTCTTAGACTAATAACTGCCAAAGACTATTAATTCCAAATTTTAAGTGAGTTTGTGACTATACCAGCATAAATGTCTGTGCTGGGAGCCGAGCAGTCCAACTCCTCTTCCAGGCTGTTCCTGAACAATAAGTAAGTTCTTGGTAGCTGCAATTAAAATGACTATAAACAGCTGCAGAATAATTCAAGAATACTATCAAGGAAATGAGCCAGCAGGAGAGCTCAGTGCAAGTGCAAATGATTGTATATGGAGTGTTAGACCACTCAGTGCATATCCTCAGTGACAGACCCTAAGCTCTGCATTACCACTGGGAAAAAAAAATTAAAAATCTTGGAGTCAAATGCGGATAGGTCTTTCAGAATTTTAGCTCAGAGTTAATGAAAAGGGATATAAAATAGCAGGAATAATAAGGATGGAACATGAAACATTTACATAGCAACTTCCAGGAGGTATGGCTGATATTCCCATATCACAGGGCAGCAGAGACACAGAGGTCTGTATCTGGGAGAAGAGGCTAAATTAAGCACCACATTCTGCAGTCACTGACTCAGGATGTCATTAATTTCAAGACTATAAATGCATTCAAGAGACAAGTCTGTGCACAGAAAGTGGTCTATGAAGCATGACAACCCTGTTGCAATTTTTGGCTCAAGTGTCCCAGTGCACTGGTTGCCAGGAATGAAGCTTATCCATTCTTGTATGTTTTCCAACTAGCATATGTTTTTGGCCAGAGCTAAAGTTGTCAAGAAAACCAATCATTGGTCAGATCCAGTATAGATGCATTTTTAAAATTATATTTCATTTTAAAATACTCTGGGCAAGTGGATCATTATACTGGTTAAACAACTCAAGTCTTGTTATTCCTATCAGCAATTCTCCACAGTTATCTCTTGGGGCTTTATTTTTGAGAGGACACACCTTGTTACCCAACAGCATTCATCCTCAAAACTAGGTCCATTTTTTATTTCCTTAGCATGGGGTATTTATCTTGGAACTAAAATAATCCAGAAAATTTATCACCCTATTTTAAATTCAGGTCGACTTCTGTGCAGACTCCTAATTACAAAAAAATAGAATTCAGGGAGCAATTAAATTAATATCCTCCTTCCCAAAAGTTAATAATAATTTTATTGCAGGTCTGCTAGGAAACAGGGATAACACTAGGAAACAGGGATAACATGTAAAATCCAATATAAATGACTGCTCTTAAACAGCTGCCACCTATCAAGATGATAGAAATAGATCCAAAAATGGTAAAAATCAGCAAGTTTAAAGAAAAAGTTTTCTTCCAGCTACAGTATAGAGGTTTAGGCAGGGCCTGCTAAGCCTGCTCTATTTCTTTGCAGCCAGAAATAAGGTGGAAAACAGGTATTTCTCTACCATAACCCAGTTTATGTTCCCCTGGTCCTCTTGCAGACTGCAGTGAGATGAGCCATCTTTTAAATTTTGTACACTGACTTTTAAACATATCCCCATATATTCCTGACTTTTTTTAAACAAACTTATGACTTCATTTATTTCACCACAAGTGCTGGGCACCAACACTGAAATATATTGATTAAAATCCATAAGCCAAGAGTAGGCAGTCCTGGCAAAACAGAAATATTCTGACGTACTTGACAAAAACCTTCAACACACCATCCGGTGTCATTTCTCTCTACAGGATGCAGCAAGAGTTAAGGCTTTTTACAGCAGCTGAGACTGCCCAGAATCACCAGCAAAGTTTCTGCTGAATCAATAAAGGCAGCTGGCAAATCGTCCTGGCAACATGTCAGACTACAAAGTCAAATCCAAACATAGCAGAATTGAATCTCCCTTTATTGGCATTTCTTTCCTCTTCTCCCTCCAGCAGGGACAAGCCCTGAGGCTACATGGCTTTTAAGCTGAGAGAGACAGTTCTTGCAGCAGTATTTCACTCTTGCTAGCACAGCCTGGGAAAGCATTTGGCATACTTCACAGAACAAACCTGACTGCACAGGGTAACGCTTAAAAATTCTGATGCTTGAAGAAAGAGAGGGCTGATGGGAGGTCTATACCTCTCTATGAACAAACAATCCAGTCTCTACCAGAAGGATCTTTCTCAATTAGCAATGCAAAGATACTACTAACAAAAAAAATATTACTATATTGCTCTTTGGTAGGATTAAAAGTGAATGTTGACCGGCCTTATCAACCACAAAGGCTTCTGGCCTTTTTAAACAGATTGGTGGAAGGAAAAGAAATGGTGCATCCAATAGGTAATCTGCTACCTTTTGCTGCATTTCTTGCTGGTATTGCGGGATGAGCAGGGAAGTGAGCATGCGGAAGCCTGAAAGCATACAGCGATATCAGACAATCTCACATTGCTTCCCCTCTCTTCTGCTGTTCCCAGGAGACACACAGAAGCTATAAACATTTAACCTGTTTACACAATTGCACGCATCCAAAGTATTCAATACATAAAATAAGTGATATAATGTTGCCTGAAAGATACCTTTTGTTCACTTTGTTTTTTCATGCTGTTCTGTTTGCTTGCTCAGAACATTAAATACTAAAATCTAACTTTTATTTGAGCTGCTGGCTTTGACCTCCACAAAGGCTTATCTGCAGCCGTGCTTTAAGGAAATAGTTTCTAAAATTCATCTTTTCGCAGCTGTCCCTCCTCCTCCTCAAAGTACTTACTAATTTTTTGGAGTATCTGTTTATTAATGTCCTTCAGTCCAGAAGACAAATTCTGAGGTTATGCCAAAATTACTTCAGGAAGCTACAGGTACGGGACTACTTGGCAGACACACAGGCTCTCTGATGCCCCTCACCATCAGTAAAAACGAAGGGGAGGAAGTACTTGAGTTCTGCTGCCAAGGATATGGCAGCTCACCTGGACAGAGGCAGCCCAGTCCCACCTGCACGTGACACCGCCATCTCTGGTTTGCTGACCTTGCTTCACTCCGACAGAGTGAAGGGCAAGGAAGGTGTGTGCTTCACCTCCTTCTCTTTCTCTCTCTAGGGAAGGCAGGGCCAACGCCTGCCCTGCCAACATGAACTCCCGGCAACAGCAGGCAACAAGCAGCTCTGTCCTGCTCAGCTAACCATAACACCTGACAGGAAAATGTTTTTTCTTCAAGTTTCCTTGGTCCTGGTGCCCCCTAGAAAAGGGATCCCAGTGGCTGCAAATGCCTCAGCAGAAACAGCAGTGTCTAGGGAATAACCTCCTAAAAAAAATGGTGACAGGTTACTCAGAATATTTCTTCCCTTTCAGAAAAATCTCTTTAAGTGCAAAGGACATATTTCTGAGCACACAAGAAAGAAAAACAAAGTGAAGCCCCAGGTCAGCCGGCACCTTCTTGCCACTGGCAGCAGACAGGCATGGTCCTCTCCTCTGACTGCCAGCAAGTGGAAACCTTTAGTAAGTCACCTGAGGAACAAAGCACGAGGGAAGAGAAACGCTGCACTCTGTGTGCTTCCTTTGCTTTCAATGAGTGCACACCATGTAGTAAATCCAAGCAGCTGTACATGCATGGGTATGAGTCAGACCCACAGCTGGCCAGTTCTCTCCAACCTTGCAAAATGAAAAAATACACCCACCATAAAAGCCCAGAGCAGAGCCCCAGTAACCAGCCAAACACCCACCAACAGATTATTTACTACAGCTGGGTACATACAGCCCGGAGATTGGCACCCAGTCCAGGGATCAGCATGGCCCCATTGATGAGGATGAGGGGGAAGTGAAAATTGCAAAGTACTTAACATCATATCTAAACTCACACACATCATATCTAAATTCATACACTGCCCACAAAACCCCAATCAAAAACAGACTAAAAAATGCTCTATCATTAAATCAGTTTGCTCAGAAGCCTGTCCCTAGCTGATATTTAACAAGGAAAATTACATCAAATGTAGATTAACCTGAGAGCAAAATTGGCTTCAATGTATATCAAGAGTCAGAATAGACTGTGTAAACCTGTTAGAAATTCTTGAGCAAATGTTAGTAACTTTCCAGAATTTTCCCGCAACAAAGTAGACACCCTTTCAGCAAGTAAATTCATGTTTTTTCTAAGACTGCTTTCCTCTTTAGGACAAATGCTGAGAGAAACTCTTAGAAGACTACTCCAACCATCACTGTGGCAGATCCATACTTCTGTTACTGCAGGTAATTAAGCAGTGTTATTTAAAGAGAACAGTATTTCTTTGTTTCTGTTCTCTCTTTATTTATGCCCCATTTTAAAAGCATCGGGGTAAATCAAAACTGAATAAACTAACTAAGCATAAGAGTGTCTAATAAAGATAATCCTTCCTTCTTTGTCTTTGAAGACAAATCTTAAGAAGTTATGGATTAAGTATGACAATAAAGACCGTGGCTAGACCTGAAACATGCAAATAAGACGTGATTAGACATTAAAACAGATTATTTCAGAGATAAATCACTATAGCTTAAGTATTAATGGAAGGAATCATTGCAACAGCATTAAGAAGAATATATGGAAACGTGTTATAGTACAGCACTCATGCCTTAAGTACAAGAAGCCTTAAGTGGCCTAATAAATAATATTTTTAGCATCCATTTGGATATATGGAGAGCAAATAATTGAATTCCATAAAAACAGAGCTAAAAGAAAACAAAAGGTTTGCTTACTCTTCTTGACGCAAGTCATTAACGCTCCGATCTAGTGAGATCATATCACTTGCCACCATATTAAACCCAAACTCTTTAATGCTGGCTTGAATGGATTCTTTGTAATCTGGTCCTAAAACATATGGCTTCGCTTCCTCTCCAGGGCCACCAACAACTCCATGAGGCTCAGGCTCTTTGGGTTCAAAATTACCAAGGACTCCAGGTCGTAACACGGGATCTGGGTACACAAACGTCTGAGGTTTAAATGTGAGATACTGCCTCTGGATGATGTTTTGCTGCTTGTTATCAACACCATGATGATTTAGTTCAATTTTGGCCTTATTTTTCCTTCGAATGGATTCCAAGTCCACTTCCACACCTTCCACATGAGGCCAAGGTACCACAGGTTTGAACTTCTCATTTCCTAGTCCATGGTCTCCTTTGTTTGGCAGGGGTCTGTTGGCTTCTTTGTCATCCTATATACACACACAGAGAAACAGCAGACCATATCAATTGATGATCCTTTATTTATTTACAACCAGTAGCTTAATGCACTAAAAGTTGGTACTAAATATATGTTGAGCAAGTATGGAGGAGTCCCTGCTCAGGGGCCCAGTGAACACTTTTTACTAAAGCTACTGACTGCTGGAGAACATCACCAGCCGTTGTCCACACTTACCTCGGTGAGTTGGTCCTGGAAATGACCAAATGCCCAAAGCATTCCCAAAGACCAAATACCCACATAGGACATGTTAACTTGAACGTAGTTCAAGCTGTAGCTCAAACTGATGTGCAGGGGGCACTGACAGAGCGTTTTTCAAAGGAGAAGGCAATGTGGAGGCAGAGAGTGCCACAGTCCAGAGCACGACATCCTTGGTCCCAGTGTTGGACAGGGGATGTTTGTGAGGTTTCTATGTGCACTGGTGGCTCAGAGCTCTTCAGGGTCTCAGTGGTTGCTGGGCACAGCCTCAGCTGGGAAGGAGTGCTGCAACTATGAGGAGTGTGGTGCGCTCATGTGTGGCAGCTGTGAGCCACGTATAATCCCTGCCCTCCACACACACCCCCGCCCTCCCAGCTCACTCCCACCAAGCTCTCCTCCCTCTGCTGCAACAGCTCATCTACAGCTGGGAGGTGACGCTGATGGCATCGGGGACAGAGGCAGAAGTGAGAGCAGCTGCACAGACACAAGCAGAGGCAGAGGGGAGGCAGTGCTGGGGCTGAAGAGAACTGCTACAGCCACTGGCATCTCCTGCATCCTTGTTTAAAACTATTTTACCGCACTCCTCTCTCTCTCCCCACCAAGAGATTTGTAGTTCTCACTGAGAAGAAAGGCTGGGATTTGGAAAACTGCTGAGCGTTTTCAGTGATCAGTAAGGTTGGTGGGGTTAGAACAAGGGTGGGTGATTTTGGAAAGGCTTTGAAGTGTCTGAGTGTGAAGTCTCCAGAATATAACAGCACCACCCATGAAAGCACTCCAAAACACACAGTCACTGCTTTTTCCAATACTACTGTCCAAGAGTATGACAGGGAAACGTTGTTGAAGGTTCAGATTTCCTGCTAAAATTGTTTATTTGTAAGCAGGACAAATGTTAGATCATTCAGAAATCTGCAGGAAACAACACACACATTTTAGCAATGTCTCAGAATCAAAGAAAAATTTGAGATCAGAAGGATGTCACCTATTCAAACCTTCTGAAGGCAGGTACACAGTGAGCTGAGGCTTCCCAGAGGCTTGTCCTGTCACACCCCTTCGTCCAGTTTCTCAGGACAACATATTTCAGTTGCTTGACCCATCTCACAGTGAATTTTTCCCTCATTTCTCAGTAGAAGTTTCTCATGTTGCATTTTTTCCTTTCAGCCTGCACCCCTCAAAAGATTTTCTTTCCACTTTCTCTGAAACTACACTTTTTAGGGTGAAAAGATGCAATTAGATTCCCCATTAGACTTTTCTCCAGCCAAGCCCAGCCTCCCTAGCAGGTCTTTGCTAGGTCCTGCGCATCTGTGTTGGGGCAGTGTGGGAGGAGAAACCACACACAGAGTTCCAGAGAGCTAAGCTTTTTCTAGGGCATCCACCCATTATGCACTCTGCCTTTACTGCAACAAGGGTACAGTGCTGATGCATGGCCATGTTTAATCAAACCACACAATACTTCCTACCACATGACGCTATTTTCCTTCACATCATTCTGCACACAAAACCTTCAGAAATTTAAAAAAATACAGAATATAATATTTTAAAGTTAACATAGTAACAACAGGAGTCAGACCGACTCCAATTCAAACTGAAGAGTTTATTCAAGAAATAAACTGAGTTCTCTCTGAGTTCTCTGTTTGTTATAGTTGAAACTGGGAGGACATACAACATGCAGAAGTGTTATGTTACTCTGTTCTTCCATCATCATTTTTTGAGGAACTCAAAAGTCAGTGCGAGAAAAGGGAAGTTTAAGGGCATGTGAAAAGGCACATTTTGCAAGCAAGAAGAAGGCTGCCATGGATCTAAATAAAGCCCTGAGAGGACTTTTGAAGACAGCATCATCTCACACTTACCCTCGAAATCAAAAGGAAGGCTTTTCCACTAGACTGTCAGAACACTGCTGAGCTCTCAGCTCACATCTAATTCCTGCTCTGAGTGCGGAGGCAGCTATAAAAGCCAGCAAAACAGTCAGCATCATCAGGAAGGAGGCTTAAAGAGAGCATAATTTTGACTACATATTATTTGATGCATTCATGCATTCAGTAATATTTAGTTCTGGTCTCCACATCTCAAAAGGAGTCAGAGAAAGCACAGAGTAGGGTAATCAGAATCAAGTAGAAGGCAGAAAGGTATTTTGAGGTGAAAGACCCGAAAGGCCACTCATCTTTTATTTCCAAGACTGCAGTTTGGAGATGTGGTGGCTGAGGGGTATACAGCTGAAGTTTAAAAAATCATGGAAGTGATGTATAAACCAAATGGAAACCTACTGTTTGCTGTGATTGATGACAGGTCCATAGGGGGACTGTAAAAGGGTTGGGATAAACCTTCTGAAAATTTGAATTAAACAGCTGTAGATGCTGGAAGAGTCCAAAGGGAAGGCAGCATAGAGAGTAGACAGGTTTACACAATGCCACAGTCAGTCGCCACCCCGGATCATTAGTCTCAATCAGACAGGACTTTCTTATGCCCCTTATTTCTTGTTACTGTATGGAATTAAATAACTTTTCATTCCACTTCCATTACCTATAAAAGACTTACAACCTTCCACTTAGCCAATTCTTCAACTGAAGCATAACACTTCTGGAAGAAATTTGTTTATTTTGCTGCCATCGGAACTATGACTTATCTTTTATTACATTTAGCCCCAGTATAACTGTTATGCACAGTCTGCATTCAAACGCATTTATTTGTAGTTCCCTTCTACACACTAAATATATTCCATATTTGCCATCCAGGGAAAATATTGCATAAAACAAGAAATTATACACAAACACACAGATACACTCATTGACCCAATTCCTCCAATATCTATGCACAGAGGACGAATAAGAGAGAAGGCATTTGTTGTGGGTTAACCCCTGAAAGCAGCTCAGCACAACACAGCTGCTCACTTCTTCCTCCCTACCCCTGGACACAAATCTAAAACACAGCAATCATATGGGATGCTGTGAAGAAAATTAACTTAATCTCAGCATTTTATGGACATTTAAAAAAAATGGAAGTGGAGCTAGCAGTGTTTAAGTGCATGGTGCAGACAACAGCTACTGCAGGTTATTAATTTCTCCACAGATAACTGAGACAAGAATTTTCCAAATACTACCTGGAAAAAAAGCAAAGTCAAACCGCAATCAAAGAACTACTGCAGTCATCACAGAAACTACAAGGCCTTAGTTAGGATCTTCTAGAGCTTCTTCTCTCTTTTATGAATTATGACCCACACCCCCTTTTAAAATAATAAAAAAAAAGACATATCAAAAATCTGAAATAATTCTTAATCAGTGCTCCTCACTGATTACAAGTTTGGCTGAGGTAAAAGTATTCATACAACAACAACAGTTAAACTGTAAGGCAAGCATATAAAAAAAGATAAACCACAACAACCTTTCTAAAATGGCAAGACAAGATGGTCTGAAAATGATTTTAATAACTTTGAAAGAGATAACAGCAAGGTGAAGGGAGGGCTCGGAAGAAGTGAGCACAACACACATCTGTGTACTGCACTTAAAGGCTGTCCAGAAGAGGAGCGGAGAGAAGCAAAAAATGCAAATTCTTTCACATCTAAAGACAAATAACAAAACCAACAAAATCTCATTACATCTTTATAAGAAAAGGACACATAATATAGAAAAAAGTTTCTTCCACAGATCATTATTTTTTTTTTCCATACGGCTGGACCTAGGATTTCATGTAGCTTTCTAGATCCAGTTTGGTGCATGCTTCTTTATTTTTTGAATTTTTTTTTTTACTCCTTAGGGAAATATGTATGAGTAACTGCAATGGGTGTTTCCAAAACAGTGACATGATATAAATACAGTCACTACACGAATTGTAAATAAAAAAAGGGGGTTATTAATTGTAATTTTACTTCACAAATTAGGTGCCTTATTGCAGAAGACAGGAATGCAGTTGAAGGTATAGAAAACATAACTGTTTCCCTTTGAAAACATGCCTATAAATTACACAAAGTAAAAGGAAAAACCATGAGAGGTCTTAATAGGGCTGCAAGATCAGTCATCTGGTAGGAGGGTTGGAGTTGTAGCTGGCAATAAAACTGCCAATGTGAAAGTTGCATAATCTGCTTTTCTTCAGTAACTAGTTCAAGACTGGCAACTCCCTAAAACTCTCCATGAAATAATGTCTGAAAAAATTTTGATGTTAAAAAAGTGGATTTGCTTCAGAATTTTCATTTGAGAACTCCAGAATAAGTAAAACAAGCAATGATTCTCTCAACACAGTTGTCTGACTCTCAAACGGTTCCATCCCATTAGATTTCACACCTCCCTCCCCCACCATAGTAGCCTCCAATCGAGAAATTAGAAATTATACCTACTGCAGGACCAACTGCAGGCCAAAAGTACACACAAATGGAAAAACACCCAGTTTCTCAAACAAGGATAAAGATCTATGGCACTTCTGTTAACACTTAAAAAAAAAAAAAAAGAAGAAAAGCCTTTTCAATCACTATAGCTTTTTGCACAAAAAAGTCTGTTTTAAGCTCCACATGCAGCAATGCCTCTAAACCATATTTTGATAAAATTTCCATCAAACAATTTTGTCATAAAAAAATCCTGTTGACTCAAATTAGGGCTGAAGCTGGACCATGGGAGTTCTTTCGTCAGAAATGAGCAATGACATTCAAGCCATCTGGCTTGAAAGGGCCATTTGCTGTCATAGTTCCTGGGCAAAACAGCCTCTATCCTGCTATGACTCCTCTCAGTGTATTTCAGAGGCACTCCAAAGGTGATGGAATGCATACTTAGAACAGATCATTTATGAGAACTGCACAAACAGAGAGATAAATGCAGTGTTACACTAAGTTAGAGAAAACTTCACTAGTTTAAAAACGCATGTTTATAAAACTAACAGATTGCTAAATCCCTCCATTGCATGCTTTGTGTAACCCAAGTGAGAAACCATGCTGTTGATGGTATTTGTCACTACAGTTCCAGGAAAATATAAATCTGTAAGTTATATTCCTATGTTCACAGTTGCCCTCAATTTGGACACAAACTGACAATATAAAAGTCTATTATGCAACCAGTGCTACCTCTCCATAGTAGATTTCTGCCCCTTTAAATATCCTAGGGGAAACAAAACAAACTTAAACAAGATCAATTCATATCTAGCATCCTGGAGTGAGTTTTGGTACACAGAACTACCACGACTATACAGCTTCGCACCACAAACACATTGCTGTGATGCAATCTCCAAAGAGCAAGTAATCCTACAAGACAACAACCACATCTGTAACTTTTTGGAGTGTTCAGCACAAAATTTCGTCAGAAGCCACTCATGAATCACAAAGTCCAAACAATTAAAAAGAATTGTGATGATATAAACAAGTAAGCATTACACTATATGCATATTTACATATATATATGTTCTATTATCTAAAAAATACATAACCTTGAAGTAAGGGCCACAAGCAGCTTTGGAGAAATGAGTATTGAACAGTGCTTCTATACTGGTATGTTTTCTACTCCCACCTATATCTAAGGAATGGAAAATAAAATCTTGTGGGTTGTTTTTTATTTCTTCTTTTTTTGAAACTTAATTTAAAAAAAAAAAAAAAAGCAAGCAGGGCAACTTCCTCCTTCACCTGTTTCCTAGATTTTACAGCATCTATCAAGCTGATTGACGTGTGATACACTACTCATTGCCCTGCACCATCCTTTATCCAGCTTGTTATTTTTCTCTCAGATCCCAAGTACCTCCTCGAGAGGAAGCAGTTTTGCCAGGAATAGATACCTGTAATAAAACTGCTAGTCATCAGCATTGAGTGAAATCCCTTTCCCACTCACTCCTTTTGTCCTATGTGATAAGGCAGAACAGGACAATCATTAGTACATTCAATTCTACACTGCAGAAGTTACTGAGTTTTCAATAGATATCAGCAGACCACAGCCATTAATGAGAGAATAACAAAGTAGCAGTACTTTTGAGCCCCAAAATTACCTGTGCTAGCCAAGGAGAAACAGTTTAGTGGGGAGAAAGATCAACAATTTTATTCTATTTTACAGTGGACATTCCTGAGATCTGAGAGAACTGCTTGTGGAAAAGCAAGTGGCATGCCCAAAAATAAGAAGGGCACACAGTAAAGGAGAGGAACTGTTTGTAAAGATGTGAATTTGGTGGCAGGTCAATGTTCTGCTGTAATGAATGAGTTATGACAGAATTTAGCATTCAAGTTCTGAGTGACTTGCATTAACCTGCATGAGTCTCTGTATCACCAATTCCAAATAATGGATTATAATGACCTCTTGTTATCTAGTAATGAGTTTAAAAACAATATCTGAAGTCATCTCTGCTGGTGTTTGAACCCAGGAGTTCAATGAGACTGGGGAAGATACCCCTTAATTCATCAACTTTATTTCATTTTTTGAATGAGTTCCCTGGGCAAAAAGAACAAGTAGCTCTTCCTGTCTTCTTGGATACCATCTACTTAGTCACGGCAGAAGCATTCCTCCAGGACAGTGACTCCAGGCTAATGCTGCATACTGCCATGGTCTGCAGCCAGCATTTCACAGGGTCATTCACAGGGCATAGAAACTGCGATTAATCTATCAAGCCTCAGACAACAAATCCTATGGAAGAAGGAAGAATACTTATTTTCAGTTAAAATAACCTGTTTCCCTGGTTATTTGCCTAACAGAAAGGAACATAATCAATCCTGAGTTTCATCAGTTTACTTGCAGAATTCCCTGTTTAAAGATATGTATTCACATTTGGATGTCAGTATGATACCCATCTAAGCATTCCTTTTAAATGAAATTGTTCCATTGTGATATTATCTTTCACTTCCAAGGGGAGCTAGTGATACTTCCATCATCCTCTTTGGCCTTGCTGTGCATGTATCATTTAAAACTCATGCAAAGTAATGCAATCCTGCCACAATTGCTCTTTCGACTTGCACTGCTTTACCCGCTTTGCTCTTCACTCCCTTTTCCAATGACACTGCTGTCCCAGAACTTCCTGCTGGCTATGTCTCTCCCAGAGTCTGGACTTTCTACAAATTCAATTGTCCCACTCATATGCATCTGGTCCAGACTAAGTTCCTTTACTTTGGGAAGTTCAGATACCTTCTGAAAGCAGAGACTACCCAGAGACCTGGCCAGAGTGCTTTGTGCCAGATTCAGCCTCTTACAAGGGATGCCATTGGCCACCCAAAACTTGCAAACTTCTCTCTCTCTCTCACCTTCAGGGAGATTTAAGAGTACAAAAAAAGGCAGATAGAACATGGCCTGTACCTTACCTATTTTACATGATGCCTCCTTAGGAGAGGAGCAGTACTCCTCGAATTCCTGTGCGACAAGCAGTTTCACAATTAGACTTTGCCTGATTGAAAGCAAGTAAAAATAAAGACACAGAGTGCTTCAGAACAAATTATTGTAAAAAATGGCAGTCTTATTGTCCTCATTTTCACTAGCACTCAGTGCTTGGGGAATATTGAACCAGCACTTAAAACCGACCAATCTCCTTCCTCATTGCCTGAGATTCAACTCTTACTCAGCTTTTACACATCCCATCCTGCCATTCCTGGTTATGGTCACACTACCCTGGTCCCATCTGCAGTTCAATAGTTACAGTTCGCTAAAGAAGCCTTGACAGGGATCCATTTCACTCAAAGCCCCCACTTATGCCCAAGAACTTTGCAGAGTTAACCACAAGCAGTCATAGACTTACAGAATGGTTTGGGTTGAGAGGGGACCTTGAAGACCATCTAGTTCCAGCCCCCCTGCCATTGGCAGGGACACCTTCCACTAGACTTGGAACTATATCCAACCTTGCCTTGAACACTTGCAGGGAGCAGGGATGGGGTGTCCATAACTTCCCTGGACAACTTGTTTCAGTGCCTTACCATCTCTACAGGAAAGAAATTTTTCCTAACAGCTAATGTAAACCAACTGTCCTTGTGCCTCTTAATGTACCTCTCCCCATGGCTATGGAGAGTACCATGTAATCTGGATAGTAATTAAAGAGATCTAAAATAGAAAGATTCAGATAAATACCTGAATAAACTGATACCAAAGAAATATGTCCTTGACTTCATAACTTAAGCCTAGTTTTAAAGCAAGCAAAATAGTCTCTTATCATTAAGATTACAATCACTTTCAGGTAACAGAAAGATTATTAAACTGAATTGTAAATGAAGCTGCTGCATTACCTAAGGGGATGTATTTTAGTCTCTCCCATGTTCTAGAAATGAAAACATGTTGGCACTAGCAACCTGTGCAATAAAAAGAACACAGAACTGTATCTGCAACTGCCTGCTGCAGAGTAACAAAGAAGTTGTTAGAGGACCCTTGATAAGACAGAAGTATGATCCAAAGCCTCTGAAATCCTCTCCTTACAGACAGCACACTAAAGACGACAGAAAAACTTTTAATCTCAGAACAGCAAGAATTGATTACAAGTTTATTACAACTAGACCAATCAACATTTTCAGAAGAAAGCTGAAGTAATCATAGAAACATACAATGGTTTGGGTTGGAAGGAACCTTAAAGATCTCTCAATTCCAACCTCCCTGCTATGGGTAGGGGCATCCTCTACTACACTGGGTTGTTCAAAGCTCCATCCAACCTGGCCTTGATTAAGTAGGGCAGAACATAAATTAAAAAGCATAAATGCAAGTATCTCTTGACACACTCTGTATTTTCAGGTGTGTTTTTGCTCCTTGCTAATTAAATAGCTTTCTCTGTTGCATCCAAGAGCAATTTGTCTAGTCCCCAAGGAACCAGAGACCACAAAGAGACCTGCCTGCACTGATCCTGGCTCACTTCTTGACACAAATTTCAGAAAGACAAATACTGTATATCATACAAGGTAAGTGAGTTTAGGTTAAGCACTTAAGACTTATCTAATAAACCACCAGCTGACCCAGTGACGGTAGAACAGTCTGCCACCAGCTGTTTTTCAAATATCCATAACCTTCCTTCTTTCTCTGCCCAAAAGATAAATTTCTACATACTGCAGCCTACATTGTCATTAGCATGTACTTAGCACAACATTTCAACTACAACTCTGTAGAGTATCACTCACATTAATTCATTCTTAAGCAGCCAATATTCTTCATTCTCCAAGCCAACAGAAAAGCACCTGTTCATTATATTTACCCTCAAATGCATCATATGGGTTACTATATTGTAGATGAGACTCCACACAAATGTAAAAAAACCCCAAACTAATTTGGATGCCAATTGGCTAATGTAATGCTGAATTCAGCCATTTAACATTTTATTGTATTTTAGTTGTTCAGAATGCTGTTATAACAGTCAAGCCCCTCAAAGAGTCCAAAGAGAGCACCAAGCTCTGGGGTACAGTTTTTCTACTGCAGCACAAGGGAGAAAATCTGTCCGAGGTAAGCAAAGCCCATCACACTCTGACCTGTCCTTCCAAGATAAAGTCTAGTTTCTTGTCTAGTCTTGAGAGCAGAGACACTAAGGAACAAATCAATTTCAGTTTTCCATCTTTTCCTGAAGCCAGTCACCACATCAAGTCTTAGGCGATGTCAAGTTGCACCTATTCACAGAAAGGCCAACACTTATTGCCTAGAAAGTTAAACCTTTTCTTCTCTTAAAAAACATAATGAAAATAATTCTTTTTCAACTTCTGAACCTGGAGGGTGCCTTGCTGCACAAGCAAGGTGTCTTGTTCCTGAACCTGATGTGCCAGCTGCTGTAGGTATCACTGGAGGAGTAAAGCAGCAGATGAATGGTTGCATTTCTTAACAAAAAGTGCATGAAACTGGCTTCTAGGGACACGGCCAACTCCAGAACAATGTTTAAGCAGATGAAGGCTGAGGGAAACCTTCAAATACTCAGAATTCTGGTGGCTCTAATCAATATCATCATCACTCATTTCTGTAAACATTTACTGCTATGTACTTTGTTCAAATGCAACCTTCTGTTCTCCTTTTAATTTCTCTCAAATTTCCAGTTTTGTTTACAACGTTTTGATGAAGACGATGCCATTACTTATCCCACTGGAGAAGGACAGATGGTGGAGGCAAGAAATCTTTCCAACTCTTTCTTCCAGGCAAAATGTAAGTATCAGGAAATCTCTTCTGAAAAATGGACTGTAAAAATGATGGCCCAAAGTGCAGGATGTTTTTGTCCTGTCTCCCTCCTCCAAGTGATTAGGAGGACCACATTTGCACAGGCCTATGTGGCTTGGAGCAATTCAATCAGATTTTGAAAACAATGTTTAATCAGAAACATACTTGAGCTATAGCAAATTGCTTCATAACACTTTGACTAACTAACACCTTTCTGGCCTATGATGCAAGAAAAAAAAGGAGAACATACCATAATTAGACAACTGTCCACAACTTTTCTTTTTTAGAGGGATTTTACTAATGCTTATCTGGAAAACTTATGAGTATTAAGAACAAAATGGACAATTGCATGAGACCCCATCGCTATCAGAGTCGACTGTAAGATGCAAAAGGGCCTCCAGATTTCAGGTCTTCAGGTCTAGGAGTATTTCTTACCCTCTTCATTTAAAAAAAAAAAAAAAAATTTTTACCATCTTTGCCTTGTAATGAGAGGCTAGCAGAAGAGGACTTTTTTTACTAATGTAGATTACTAAAATCGTACTCACACACTTCTTAGAAGCTTAAATTACGCCCTGCTCAAGATCCCCAAGACTATGCAACTTTGTTGTATGTTAATAAAAATTAACAGGAAAAATAGCCTGAATTCCTGAAAATAGTGTTGTATTGATGTCTTAGCAAGTAGTTTATGCTGATCCATGCAGTTTAACTCTTTCTACAGTGTTATTCTACTGCTGCCACATGCATACACTGTCAAGTGCTTGGCAGACAATTCCCATAGTTTTTGCAATCAAATGGAAGATAAAGACAGAAAGCAGACATGGAAATGAAATCGTTTGCTGCAATATTACCGTACTCCAGAACACCAGCACCCCTATCACTCAGACCTTTTCTCTGCTAATTTCTCATTTCCCTCCTGCACACTGTCATCTTCAGCTGCATCACCTTGTATCTGTGCCCAGCAGCTGGTCTCAGCCAGTACCACACTTGCACTCAGTGCTTTGCTACAATTGTTAAGAACTTTATTCCACAGCCCTTAGCAGTTCAGCAATAAAAAACATCTCCTTCCCATCCCAAAAGCCTCTTTCATCCTTTTTTCCTGAGAAGCTGTGCCCTCCAAGGTGAAAGGCTTAAAATACAGCATCACTCAAGAGCTCCAATATGAGATTAGTTCTCATCACTACATGTCAACATTAAATGAAGCTTGTGACCTTTCTAGTTGAGTCACTGTTCCTTCCACATTCTGTTTCACTCTAGGAGTATCCTTCATTTTATGCATATGTTTCAATGAGATCTTAAAAACAGAACTAATGTTCATTCATATGGATGTAAGGGATTTTAAAGAACTTGTAAGATGTCCTCTGTCCAGCTTCATTTCCTTCCAAAAAGGAAAAATTATTCTCCTTTTCCTGTGTAGCACTATTACACAGTGGATTAGGAAGGAGCAAGGCTTTTAATTTTACCAAGACCAAGCCCAAGCCCATTTTAGGAATGTTCTCTGTAAACTGAATAAAGAAATAGATAAAACTGTTTCTTTTGGACTGAAAAGAACTAAAATCAAAATTGAGTAATTTAGTTTTAAGCTGTAGAGATAAGCAGGTAAAAACAAGCTGTGCTAGTTTTGGCTGGGGTAGACCTAATTTTCTTTGGAGCAGCTTGTACAGGGCTGCATTTTGGATTTGTGCTGAAGACAGGGCTGATAAGGTGGAGATGTTTCTGTTATTGCTGAGCAGGGATTATACAGAGCCCAATGCTTTTCTGCCTTTCATTCTGCCACACTGGGGAGGAGACTGGGGGTGCCTGGGAGGCTGGGAGGGGACAGAGCCAGGACAGGTGACTCAAACTGACCAAAGGGATATTCCAGATCATGCTCAGGACAGAAAGAGGAGGGAAGAAGAAGGAAGGGCTGTTAGATGTGTTGGGGCCCTGCTCTCCTGGAGATGGCTGAACACCAGCCTGCCCATGGGAAGCAGTGAATTCATTCCTTGTTTTGCTTTGCTTGTGTGCTCGGCTTTTGCTTTCCCTCTTAAACTTTATCTCAGCCCATGAGTTCTCTGCCTTTTACCCTTCCAATTCTCTCTCCAGTCCTGCTGGTGGAGAAGTGAGTGAGCGGCTGTGTGGGGCTTGGCTGCTGGCTGGGGTTAAACCACAACACAAGCATTTGCTTTGACATTAAATGAGTTACACTACATAATCTATAACTTTGCTATTGCTAAAATCCAACTTCTATTATTTTTCAGAAACAGCTTCAGAAAGAAACAAAAATTATCATCAATTGTCATGTTTTAAGTGGCTGAAGCTCCAGGCATCAGCTAGGAACACTACTGGTTCAAGCCTGCAGAGGAACTTCATTCTTGTTTCTTATTCATCTGGGGCAGATGGATATTTAAAAATCATGCATTTATTTTATATAACTCAGCGAGTAAATGACATTTACAATACAATAAATCCATCACTAATGGACACGCTTGATCAAGGGATGCAGTTTTCTGTGACATATCTTGTCTGCCTCAATTTTTAAAGACATTTACGTCAATCTCATTTCACATTTCTTGCTATTAACGAGCAAACCACATGATTAGATTTTCATTTATCTTGAAATACTGTCACCATTCTCAAGTTTTACCATAGTCTATTTCTGTCTTTTTTCTTAATTGCTTTTTAGAATTTGATCAACCTACCATTCTGAAAGCTTCTTCAATGAAACAGTCAGCTAAAGCAAAAAACTGCATTGTATGCAAATAATACATACAGTCTAAAACCTGCTTCTGCAAGTTACATCTGAACTTCCAAAAAATTTCAAAAATTCAGGGTATTT
This sequence comes from Vireo altiloquus, assembly GCA_013396875.1. Classification (NCBI taxonomy): domain Eukaryota; kingdom Metazoa; phylum Chordata; class Aves; order Passeriformes; family Vireonidae; genus Vireo; species Vireo altiloquus. The sequence continues at coordinate 319,415 of VZRF01014657.1, forward strand.
ATGTAATTACCTTGTATATTGCTTGACTAGATAAGAAAAGATAAATAACTTGGGATCAATTGTGTTCTCTGTGATTTGATCTCATTTTTTCTTGGCCCTTCATTTCTGGTCTTTCCGACATAGGAGAATGCGTGTGGTATCTGCCAATACATTAGTTATAGTCTACTGAACCACAGAGGTAAGAGAAGTTCTTATCTGCAACAAATACTTAAAAAACCCCCAAAAATCAACACAATACGTGCCTTTGAATCATAAAAAGGAAAAAATATCTGCAACAACACTAAACTAGTAACAACCCATTTATTGAACAGACAAATCAATCTTGGGAAATAGACGACTCTTTCTGTGACACATACAGCTGTAGCATATGTGATATTGTTTCTTTTGCTGTGAAGTAAACATGATGAATATCAAACTCTATCTTACAGCTTTGCTTTAGAAGCCACATAATGTGTTAGCATAGGCAGGGTATCTGCATCTTTTAGACAGCCAGCAAGAATGCTATGATATAATCCACAAACTTCCTTAAATTGACTCCACTAAACCAGCCTGTTCTCCACTGTGCTTCCAGCTTTGCACATTTCTCTGCACTTGCCATGCAGTATCTTTTATTTGGAGCACGAAAGGCACCTTGAGACCATGGGACCAATCAGGAAGGCAGACACACTGCGCCTGAACTTCAAGTAATGGACTTGTCTGCCTCGACATTTACTTTGTTATGATCCATGGTGGTGCCACAATATAAACTTGAAGCTGTATGAGACTAATGATCAAAACACTGTTCTCCAAGCCAACTTTTGGAACTGACATCCCACTCCCTTCTCTTACCATGGCAGCAAGGATTAACTTCTAGTCCTGAACATCTTTTGAGGGGCCTCCCTACATCTGTCAGATCCTGAAGAGACTTTTAACGTGCCTTTTGTTTTTCCAGCTCAGGTACACTATGGCTGGCATTTCTGACCACACATCTGGAGAAGATGCAAATGAACATCATTCTCCCATCTGTCCTGGCTCCTTAGCAATGGAACAGTAGCATTCTGCTGTTTGAATTAGTGGGCATACAACACACACAGACACATGAGGCTCATTCTTGCTTGGAAAACATGGAAGTCAGTTTTCTCAGCATGGTGCCTCTGTGTGCAGGATGCCCTCACCATCCAAACAGCTTAGCAACAGGCATTTCTCTGAAGCAACGTAATCTTTTCAACAAATGCTCACTTCTTGTAAAAATTTTTGTTGTGAAATCTGAAGTTCTGGCAATTTAGACTCTCCATGTAAATACTGAGAATGGAACATTGGCTAAAATTGATCTCAAAATGACAGTGAACCTTTCCTCAGGGTATAATCACCCCAGTAATGCTGTTTCCATCTGGAGTGACATCCACAAGCCCCAGGCTTGTGTGGGTTTCAAACAGGGCTGTTAATAACTGCATCTATGAAAACTCTGCCCTTCACTTACTGCATCTAACACGGAAGAGACATTACAAAGTCTACTTATGATCTATCCACTTCATTAAATGGGTGTTTAAATTGGAACACAATTCACTGAATCAAGACCTTTACATGCTAGTCTTGCACTTCAACTTCAAACGAAGACAATTTTGTTAAAGCCTGTCAGAAAACTCAATTCAAAAGCCCTCTGCAGTCCCTGGGAAATAGAGTCTGTTGTCTCTAACACAGCAAAACCTGGCCTGCAGCTGGAAAATGAAGAGCCAGTAAGGCAGTTCATACTTTAGTCTGGCTAGCGAGAGAGACAGTGCCTCCCAAGAGGAAGAACTGCAAAAGAAGAAAACTGTCAGCATTTCAATCTCCAGTGTAAGAGAGAAGCTACATACATCAGCCATCAAATACCACAGAAGGATGAACTGGCAAATGTTCAGGAGAGGACAGTAAACAGTACAGAACTATTTATTGTACATAAGAACAGAATCAGCATAAGAAACCAAAATCCACAAGGATGATACTCTAATCAAAATACACACACACACACACGCAAAAATCCACTGTGTTTTGCTACTCTTCAATAACCTGCAAAACTCTTATATTGAAAAGGGTAAGTAAAAGCAATACAAAAGAGCTTCTTCTGTAAGAGACAATACATTCCTATGGTTGTCAACCATGCCAATATTATAGCTGTCAGTAATCAGTTATCTTTTGGGATGAGGTGCTTTCTTTTTGAAAACTCTTACACACAAATGACAACAGCAAAACATAAGAGGTACATGCTCTGTTTAAAACTATCATATGCAAGTTATGCAAATCAACACTTTCTCAATACATTACATTATCATCTGATATAGACCTGGAAAAATATTGTAAGTTAAGATAAAGAAAACCAGATTGATTCACTAGCCCACTAGATATTTCCACTAAATGATAAAAATAAAGCAAAACAAATAAACAAACAATGCAAAAAATCCACCAAAACCTGGAACTTTCGACTTTTCAATTCACTTCAATTAAAAAAAATAACAGCATAAAAATAAGATACTATGTAGCTTTCCATTTTTAATAATTTCTACAGAACAGGAACAGCATAACTCTACACATCTCTTTAGCTGTTGCTTCAGACTTAGTGTTTTACCTGGAAATAGCATATTTTCCTTTTTTTTAGTATAGCACTTCCAGTTCTGTAATTCCTGACAGTACGGTAATTACAGATTTGTAAAGGATGCCAGATTTATATAAGATATGGCAAAAACATATCAAGGTGCCAAAGAAACACTTTCCCATTCTTCCTACCAAGTGAAGAGGCTCGAAGATAACTTTCCCATTTGATTTAAAAAGCAAAGTTTGGAAGGCTTCGGAATGCCAACGTTGATGCATTACAGGGATGTTTATCTTCCCATCACTGCAGATATACAGCAAAACCTGAAGGGGATATTTTCTATCTCTGCTGTAATGAGAACTGTGGAACAGCAGAAATATGAATTACAATATGCACCTAGTTCTTGCAGAAGATCTATGAAAACTGTATATTTTAGCTGCTGCAGATGAGCTGCCTTTAAATTTTTGTTTTTGCTAATTTGTTTTGGATTTAAACCTCTGTCTGATAGGTTATTTCAGGCTGATGTTATGGAGTGGGATGGTTACATTTTTGCAGTCAGTGTGCTTCTACACCATGCATTTGTGTCCTGTCTGTGTGCCAACGCGAGCACCTTTACACCTGCACGCTGAGCTGGATCAAGGACTCCCCACAGACAGCTGCAGGAGAAAGCCTAATGAACTTGGCATCCATAAGCAGGGCGAACACCAGTGCTGAGCTGTTTCAAAACAGGAGTGGGGCAAGGGGGGAAGCTGCTGGAAGTGAGGGGTGGCTGAAAAACAGAGTGCCTGGAAGCAGCAACACACAGGGAACACTGCCGCCTCTCCAGCAGTCTACAATCACTCCTTGTGCACAGGCACACAGAGGCTCAGGGGCGGCCCAGCCATCCTCAGAGCCCCCTCAGCACCCCTGAGGGACACCAGGGACAACAAGTACGTGCAGAACGGCAGGACAGCAGCTGCCTGACCTGAAAGAGTTTGCTTCTTTTGTGCCTTTAAAACAAGACTACACAACTCAATTACATCACAACACTGAGGCCAGAGCAGGGTCAGAGGGCTGGAGCAGCTCTCCGATGAAGGCAGGCTGAGACACTTGGGGCTGTTCAGCCTGGGAAACAGAAGGCCTCAGGATGGCCTTAGAGCAGCCTTCCAGCACCTAAAGAGGCCTACAGGAGACAGGGAGAGGAGACTTCTTACAAGGATAAGTGGCAATGGCTTCAAACTGAGGGAGGGTCAGTTTAAATTAGATATGGGGAATTAATTCTTCACTGTGAGGGTGATAAGGCACTGGAAGAGGTTGCCCAGAGAAGGTGTGGATGCCCCATCCCTGGAAGAGTGGAAGGCCAGGTTGGATGGGGCTTTGAGCAAACTGGTCGCATGAAGATGTCCCTGCCCATGGCAGGGGGGTTGGTACCAGATGATTTTTAAAGTCACTTCCAATCCAAACCATCCTATGGTTCTTGTGAACAAAACAAACACCAACAAACCTTCCCCACCAAGTTCTTCTCCCTAAATATTTTTTCTCTTTTGGAAGAGTCCCACTCGCTGTGCTCAGAAAGCAGAAGCACAAAAGGCAGCACATTTATGTCCCTAATGCATTTAGGGTCAGATACTCATAGTGTATTAAGAGTATCAGAAAAAAAAAACAGGAGACTTGCCCAGCTGTGTGATTTACTAAGCCACCACACCCAGATCCTGTATCAGAAATAATCCAAGTGGAAATAATCCAAGTAGGAGAAGCCCACAACAGTAAAACATTTTATTTTGAGTGGTCTGGGTGAAGGGTGCTCTTCCTCTTCCTCAGAAGCCCATGACTGCTCTCCTAGGGATTCCTGTGGTATTAATGGAATAAAACCGTTATGCTCTACACAACAAAGTATGTTTCTGTTACATATTCTTAGTGATGTGAATCTCCCTTTCTTCTTTCAAATCAAATCTACAAACAGGATTATTTTCTTTCTTACTACAGAATTAGGGAGAGAGCTGCATGTTCTCAAATTCGTGGAGGAGAGGGAAGACATGCATAACCAGCGCTTGCCCTCCACTAGGAGAGGGCACTTCTCGCTTTACAGGAAAGCTCAACAGAGTTTTCATTTAAATATATACAGGGAACTGGTGACTTTTCACAGCATGATGATTTGAACACATATTTGAAAGGGTGTTCAAAACTACCCTTAGAAAGCGCATCGAAATGTCAGGCAGAACTCCCTTCCATGTACTTCCTCACTCTTGTAACCAATCATTTATGCCACTACAGCTAGATAAAAAAGGGTATTAGGCAATGTGCCACTCTAGTGCTGGCATGACTTCAGTCTGCAGACAAAATAAGTTAAGAAACCAGAACTTTAAAAGCAGACATTAAGGTAAAGGAACATCACAAGGTTTTACCTTGGGGCAAAATCAGCACCAGTTATAAAACATTTGAGTTGCCAAAACTGGTCTTTTTCATGTAGTTTAAAGTTTTTTTGAGTGCTCTAGCCCATACAGTAAAAGCCAGTTAAGGAACATTAAGGTGTGACGGAATTAATAAATACATGTAGGGCAGAAAATGGACTTCCTACAGGAAACTTGATGGGGTTTGATGTCAGGCTATGAATAGATCTACTAAATATACACTGCTGAAAAGTTTCCACTTGTAAAGCCAAAGATCTGAAATATTAACTTCGTCATCAGTAGGACTCAGCTTTAAAATAAATGCCCATGCATTTTAGTAAATATATAAAACATATGATGCTCTGCAGTAAAGAAATCTCAGCTTGGAGAGTAAAACAAGGAAAAAAACCCAAACAATTATTTCTGACGTGCATTCTCACCAATTAACATCTTAAGGCATCAGAGTCAAGATTATTTAGTTAATAGAATATATTTTTAAAGCATCAACCTGGAAATTATAATGAATTCTGCTTGCAACCTTATGCCTTTGGTAACATTAAGCAGTACATTATGGTTGCTAGATAACCCAAATTATAGATGAAAGTTCTGTCTGTTTCTTAGAAATTAACAGCTGTGAAACCATTCCTGAAAAACTATGATTGCTGGGATTAGCAGCAAACAGTAATTTGACAAGTTATCAGTACAGAATAAATTCTTGCAAATATCATACAAGACAAAACCTGTTCAAAAACCTGTTCAATCTGCCTCTCCTTTGCAGCAATGCTAACTGGCCAAGTTTATCAGTAAAAACTTTGGTGCTTAATGTTTAAGGCTGTGAAGTCTTTAATCATAGACATGGATTGTAGAGTTTAAAATGAAAACTCATTTCTCGCATAAAACCCTTAGCATGTTATATCCTGTGACATACCCGTTGGAAGATATTCTGCCCAAACCATTATAAAGTCAAGAGGAGTAGTCTAACCATTTATCTTTCTTCCAGATATCTATGTCACTTAAAACCTTACTGCAATTCAAGAAAACTCTTAAGCTGTTGAACAGGGGGTTGTGAGAATAAGCCTAATTAACTCCCCAAATTCCTACAAAGAATGAATAATGAAAAAAATCAAAATGAGCAGGAAAAAATGAAATAGAGTAAATGAGATATTCATCCTTCAGCTGAGGATGAGATTGGAATAAGAACATGAAATAACCAAGATATAACCAAGACCAATGCATCTCACTACACTAACATGTGCTGGCTGCAGTCAATCAATGATCACCACCAAGGCTCCTTGTAAGGACCCAACCATACCTTTGTCCCCTGATGCAAACATACAGGATTCTTTTTTAAAGATTATTTTAAAGAAGAACACCACATCATTGTTTCCACTAAATATAAATGTTAAGGACTGAGAACCACTGTCTCACACACCTCACTGTAAGTCAAGCAGCCTCTCTGTTCTCAGCTTAAGAACAAAACATAACTAAGTAGCTCTGATTACCTGCAGTCCCTGTGTGCATTTCACCACACACACACATTCAAGTCAGCTTTGATTTAGAAATTATGCACCCCTGGGATATATCATCAAAACAAATGCCTCCCAAAGAGGCACAAGGCATCTCTCAACCACAAGATCTAGGCATATGAGATTGAGAGAAAAGGGGACATAGGACAGATGAAGTATGCTCAAGGACAACAGATTTCAAAGAATTCTAATTATTTTTAAAGTAGGTCAACCCCCAGGACATATCCATTTCATCCAGAAAAATTAATCCAGCCTGCTCCCTGCCATCCTCTTTTCCCAAGGCCCCTCAGGCATACACAAAGATTAAAAGCTACATGAACTATCCTGGCAGTCTGCTCCCTTTTATCACAACAGCTTGACAACTCCCCTGTCATCACCAGTCTTGGTAGAAGATAATAATAGGAGCAAAACTTGTTAACTCCCTGAGAGGTGACTGATGTGACTATTCATGCAAAAGGTAAGCCTGCTCTCTAAGACAGAAACTCTGCATCTCTCAGAGATTTCTCCCCCCATTTCTCTAAACAAAATGATGGCGACGGCTTTGACACTTTGGACACCGACTCACTACTCTGTCAAGGAGCACTCAAGGGTCTCATCACCCACTGCCAAAGCTGGGCCAGAGTAACCCTTCGCCCCAAGTTTGGCATCAAAGTCTTCTCCCAAACTTGATTCCAGAGTCATGGATAGCTGCTCTCCTTGAGGATGGTTTTTTCTGCAGATGACCCTGAAGGATGACATTACGCCTGGACCTGCTCAAAGAGCTTAACGGCCTCACTGTCAAGTTAAGACTTCTTGCACTTTCTTAGCCCAAACTTTCCTGTAGTGTTTACATAATCAAAAAAATAAGCAACTATACAAGAAAACACAATGAGAGGCAGAAGACTCACCAAGACCACACATACACATCCAAGGAACTAATTTACAGTCTTACTTCAGACACCCAGGGCTGGAATAATTCTACAGAAAGTACTCGAGACCATTTTACTCACTTGGTAAACCTCATGCTGTAGGAGGACCTTACTTACATCAATTTAAATATCAGAACTTGGAGTTGAAGATCTCCCAAAAGCTATCCAAAAGGCAGCAGGAGATTCTTCTCACCCGTGAGGAGGAGCTGAGGCACAGGAGATCCATGCAGCATCCTTCTGGATTTGAGGGCTCTTGGCTAATGTGATCAGAGGTAGCTGATACATTTACTATCGCTAGAATCTCATAATCCATCAAAGAAGCAAACAACAAAATCCCACCTACTGCACCTTTCCATCTCTGCCATTTACTGAGATACTGATTCACGCTGTCACTAGTGAAGGTCTTGGCTCTGTGCAGGCAGAACACACTTCATAGAGGGGAGGGAAATAAGGGTGGAAAACATGGAAGAGGTGAGAAAACCCCAACATATTTCATACCTGCTGTTTAAAGCTTCTCATAGACTTTGAAATGTTAGAATAACACTGTGGGAGATGGATAGCAGAGCCAGAGCAGGGGAAGCAGTCCAATAAAAGGAATATATTGCAAGCCTTGAAGAGCTGACTTCAAGGCCTCATTTAACCGAAAGTGTAGCAAAACTTGTTTCAAGACTAAAGCATGCAGAGAACAATTAATCTTCTCTGAAGAACCCATTATCTCAATATTGTCTTCCCTGATCCTCCTTCCTCAATAGGAAAAAAAAGGAAACTTTCTAAAAGAGGTATCTTGGTTATTTTTTTATGGTTTTGCTTCAAAATGTTATTACAGATGAGACATTTTCTACAGCAAATTTAAAATGGTAAAAACTTTCTCTGACATAGCTAGAATTTTTATTAAGTAACTCAAAATAAAGACATTGCTTAAATATCTAAAATCCATAAAGGCAGGAACTGAGAAATAAAATGTTGTGCTATGCTTTGGCCCTTGGTTCACTTATTAACGCTTAAAAAGAAAACATTTTACTGCAGGCTAAAACCTAAGCAATTTTAATCCCCAAATTGTGGCAAAAATGCTTGAATATGAAAAAGACTATATTCAATTTCATTAAAAAGGTTGTACTTTTTTCTGAAACATATAGTATTAATGTATACTATAATGTATAGTAATGTATACTATAACGTCTAGTAATGTATACTTAATATTAATTATATATAATATATAGTATTTAAATAATACTTTTCTGCCTTATAGAAATAATCAGCTCAAGTCAGAACACTTGTTGAGCCATTTTCACTGCCAATTTCTTAAAAGACAACAAAAATAAGTAAGAAATTTTGTGGGCTGAGCACCATCTGCTTACTCTTTAATTTCATTAACAGTTATATTTTGGGACTGTCACCTGTAAGGCAAGTTTCCCACATGTAAACAACATGTAAACCAGTATACTGTTTCTACCTTACACCTTCCTTCAGTTCTCTCCTGCTGCTCAGAGGTTCACACATCAGCACTGACTGCTGCTATTTGCAACTCAACATTCCACAAGGAAATCAAAGGAAAATACATTGTAGCTTAGGAAAGCAAGAGCAGCACTAAAAAATGTTACTGCATTCAAGCATTGGAATGAGGGATTCAAGAAGACACGGCAAGAGAAACTCAAGTACAGGCCACCATAGGGCTACAAGCAATTAGTTTATTATAACAGAGAGAAAAAATAAAAAGCAATTTGTTCTCTTGCAAAGAGGCGTCCTTATGCAGGGAGAAGCATCCTTAATTTCTGATTTATACAATTCTTTTTAAAGCATCATCTCTGAATTACAAAAAGTAATAATGTCTGTATGCAACCTGGTAAGAAAAGTATTTTATTCCCACATGGGAAGTCCATGGGTTTTCAGAAAATAGGAATTTTGTGCTATAAAATGCACCTGTAGGAAAGCACCTAACTATTTCAAGAACAGCTCACACTAAGCAAAGAATTTGGGTTTTTTTCAGATTTCAGGCCTTTTTCAGTAAGCAAACATTTCAAAATTGTTTGATTCCAAGCAAAGGGAACACAATAAGAATGCTTATTTGAAAAACAAAGGTAGAATACAACTATCAGCTTTCCCCTCCATATCTTTGTACAGCTATTAACAACAAAACACCCTTTTTTCCACAAAAGCACATATCTTCCCCACAAGCTCCTTCACAGAAGAGGAGGACAATTAAACTGATAAATCCTAATCTGTCATAAAGCACAATCTTAAACCTTTTAAGTTTACAGAAACCCACTGAGTTTAATTTTTCCTTCTACAACCTGTATTAAGTGAAAAGCCAGAAAACCCCCAAATCCAAGCCTAAACAGCAGCATGGATTATGAGGACATGCTTGCTGCTAGCTGCCAAGTGCTCCCCTTTGCTGGGGACATCTTCCTTCCTGAACACGTCACCTGAGCTTGGGATAACCTCACTCATCCAAACTGTGTCTAACCTAACACACATAACTGTGGGGCAGAGGTGGACTTCAAAAGGCAGATTCAAGCAAGATAAATTCCCTTTGATTCACAAAAATATTAAAGAAAATTGATGGAGGAGTTGGCCTTTTGACCAGCATGAGCTCAGCTGAGTTGAAGCTGACCAGAACTGTGGGGGACAATAAAAAGATTTTTTTTTAAATACATTGTTAAAAGGCAGTGCAGAAATGACATCAGTCTGTTACAGGATGAGGATGGTCACCTCACAGTCAGGGATATTGACAAGGTGGAGATGTCTAATGCTTTATTTGCCTCTGTCTTCAACACTGATGGACTACCACGGCTGTGGAAATGCTGAACTCTCAGTTGACCCTGAAGTTCTGAGGAATCTGCTTCTCCAGCTGGATCCATATGGGACTTGATGGGATTCATCTGAGAATACCTGAAGACCTGGCTATGTCATCACAAGGCCTCTCTGGACGATATTTGAAGGGTCTTGGGAATCTGCAGACATGCCAGTTGACTAAAAGTTGGCTAACAACGTTCCAATTTTCAAAAAGGGCAAGAAGGAGGACTCTAGAAACCACAGGCCTGTAAGTCTCACTTCAGTGCCTGGTAAAGTAGTGGAGGTTATTCTGGGAGGTATTGAAAAACGCCTGAAAGACAACACAGTCATTGGTCCCAGGCAGCACAGGTTCATGAGGGGAAACCCTGCTTGCCAAATCTGATTTCCTTTTATGAACAAGGTAACCCAAATAGTTGATCAAGGGAAGCCAGTAACTGTAATCTTTCAGGATTTCACTAAAGCTTTTGATACCATCTCTCAGTATCCATCTGGGCAAAATATCCAGCACCTATCAGGAAAAGCACCTGGGTGGCACAAACCTGGATGTATGTACAGCCTCCTGCTGTGCCTCCCGGTGTCCCATCACCCGGTCCCTGGGCTCTTTGTTATACAAAGGACAGCACTTTCCAGCCTCTTGCCTGGGGCACCTCTGCCACCCAGAGCCCAACCTGCAGCTCCAACTGCAGCAGCACAGACCTACCTGCACTGTACGTATTCCAAAACACAGTCCTGGGGAGCATCAGGCACAGCATTGCCATCTGGGCAAGGGAAGGGATTGTCCTGCTCTGCTCTGCACTGGGGTAGCCTCACCTTGAACATTGTGTGCAGTTTTGGGCACTGAAACACAAGACACTAAACTATTAGAGAAGATCCAAAGGATCACCACAAAGGTGGTAAAGGGGCTTGAGGGGAAGCTGTATGAGGAGCATCTGAGGTCACTTGGTGTGTTCAGCCTGGAGAAAAGGAGACTGAGGGGAGACCTCACTGCAGTTACAACTTCCATGTGAAGGGAAGAGGAAGGACAGGCATTGACCTCTTCTCTGCGATGACAGTGACAGGACCCAAGGGAATGGCCTGAAGCTGTGTCAGGGGAGGTTTAGGTTGGATATTGGGAAAATGTTCTTCACCCAGAGGGTGGTTGGGCACTGGAACAGGCTCCCCAGGGCAGTGGTCACAGCACCAAGCCTGACAGAGTTCAAGAGGAGTTTAGACAAGTCTCTCAGGCACACAGCGTGACTTTCAGGGATAGTGCTGTGCAGGACTGGGAGTTGGGACTCGATAATTCTTCTGTGATCCTTCCAACGCAGAAAACTCTGTGAGTCTATGTTGCTAATTTTAAACTAATCATCCAGAGTAGATATTTGTTTTCCATACTTACAGAGTAAATCTAGTAATTAAATGTAACTGTTGCCAGACTTAGAGTCCTCTCAGATTATATGGCCTACTTACTGTAAAAAGCATCCTCCCTGCTCCCCCAAGGTGGAAGTCAAACCTATTAATGTAACAGCTTATCCTGCCCTATTTCCACTTGGCAGTCTCCTGTAATGCTGATTTAATATCTGACAAAAATAGGACAAAGATGCTGTCATTTTTCATTAGAGAATGTCAGCTCAATACAAGCGATTTTAACTCTGCTGAGCTTGGGTTAGGGAAGGTGAATGCTGCTTGGCCTAGTGGAGAAAAATTCACATATCTACCTCTGGATAATGCAGTCATCCTGATGACCCAATGAGTCTGTTGCAATAACTAAATTTACTAGCATCAGAATTTCTACTACTTCAGTTTAGTCATCCAAATTCACCAGCTTTAGAACTGAGAGTTAACTATTACCTAGAATTTTATTTAAAAGAGGAATTTATTACATTACTATGCCCCACTATTTGGCCACTAAGCAGGACAAATTACCAATTCTGTTTTGGTTTTTTTCCCCAAAGAAACCAAATTACAGCCTATCCAGTCCATGATGTTGATCCCAATTTCTGCGGTCTAACTCACAGTTTATTCATTAGGTACTGCAATAGATTAATAGTTTTACCTGTGTGATCCCCAAAACAGACATAACTGCTGATTTTTTTTTTAATTATCTTACCTAAGTGTGCAAAGTCACCTTCCATCCTATGCTGAGGATCCTGCCAAATGTTCCCTAAATACTCTAGATCCCTCTTCTCCTGCAATGGGATTCTTGAGAGGCAAATGCCAGTCTTGGCTTAAGATCTTTGATTTTTCAGCTGTTCAGTTCTTCTGTACTATTCACAAATGGTAACGCTTGGGGCTAAAATAGGACAAAAGGAATATTGTCACATACATAAAAATGGTGCAAAACTGCTCTTTAAAGAGGAGTAGACATATACAAAATGAATAGTCTTGAGATAATAAGGAGTTCTTTACCTAACTTAATACGAAGGTTTTTAAAGATGAGAGAGTTTGAGAAATTTTAATACAATCTATATATATGTATACTTAATTGTAGGTATCACATAGGTTTTCCTTTTTTTTCCATTTCTTCACATTATTTGCTCTGTGGTCATTGATTCTGCAACATAACTGGAAGGATTTGTCAGATGATTTCCCTTTTAATATGATAAGGATTGGGGTTTTTATACCCTCCCAAAGGTAAGAAATTTTTACAAGTTTTTTCAAGGCAAATTTAGATAAAAGCATATATTAAAAAAATTATCATTTAACGTCTCAAAACACTTTGCCTATTACTGTTGTTAGCAGCACAAAAGATTACTGTAAGAAGTGATGGTTACTTTCTACAGCAGCAATACTTTGGCTATAGCAAGCTCACTACCTTACTACTCATGGTCTTCAAACCAAACTTGTTGAGCACAAAAAGTTTGCCAAGGTGTTAATTTCTGGTGAATGTCACATAAGAAGTAGTCACTTCTTACAGCTTTGATTGCAGAAGGCAGTGTGGCTATGTCTAGCCCTGCACCTGTATAGAGTTTTTCATACCCTGGTGATGGATGATTGTGTTCAGCTTTCAGATAATGCCAGAGTTGCAGACCTGATGCAGTGTCCTTTGTGTTGGTGTCACTCAATTACAGAAAGGCAAACCAGTGAAAAACGTGACCGACGTATAGATAACTATACGAAGCAATTGGAGAGAGATTATTTTGTCATTTAACCACATGTGTACCACCATGTATCATGTTTTTACCAAGTTCAGAAAACTCAAATCCCTTCACTATTGAACACCACTGTCCCTGCTACATCAGATTTATTATCTTATTTCAATCCCCACCTTTCCTCCAGTAATGATATCAACTTCAAATTCCTGTGTCTCAGTTTCTGTTCTAAGCACACTTATTCCTTAGAGGGAAAGTGAACAATTTCCTCTGGGATTTCCACATAAAGAATCTAATTTAAACCACAATAACACTTCAAGTTCAGTCTGCAACTTGTCATTAAGATCCCAGTGACAATCCAGCCAGGGTATACAGGATATTAGCAGTTCTTAAAGTGGGGGAGAAGGGGTGTCACCAGAAAGCTCAGAAAATGTCCACTCAGCTTTTATTTCTTCTTTCTTTCTAAAGCTTCTGCCTCCATATCATAAATTCTCCACCTTCTATTGGCCATATGGGAATTGTAATGTTTAAACTTGGCAGTTGGTAAAGGCCCACAGTCCCAGTTGAAAGATCATCATCTGGTTTCCTGAACTAGAGGGGCATGCTAGAATTGCCACCTGACCAGGGCAATGCACCAAAGCCTTCTCTCCCTATCCAAGGGCACCCACTCTCCCCTCACTCTGGCATGGCTGCTGTGACATCTGGCAGCAAGGACAGCTAGCTGTCCTGGCGGGGAGATGAGAGTATAAATGTCTAAGGGTGGGAGACTGACCTCACAAGCTCCTGTTGAGCACATCTGGTACCAGAGATGTGCACCCTTTCAGGGGTGGTAGGAGGGTTGTCCAACTACCTATGCACAGGAAGAAACCCTTGCAACATGGTACAGAAAATTTGAGAACTATTGATAAACAAATAAGACCTAAACAAAATCCCAGTAAAATCATGTTACTTACAGGCACAGAAAATTAAGTGCCTTCAACGTATGGCAAGTCCATTGGTGGCTCAGGTGTAGTGGCTATGGAAAATACTGAAATTACTCTAATGCTTCAAATCTGAAGCATCAGGTTCCCAGACATAAGGTCAAACAGCCTGTGCCAAGTTTTCAGGAAGTTCTCCTCATTGCACACGTGAACAGGACAGAACATGGAATTTATTTTGTGGGTTTAGCAATCTCATCACTACATTTCTACCTTGTGCAATGTTGGGCACACACTTCCAGCAAATCTTTTACTATCTTACCAATCTCCCTCTGCACTCTAGGAACACATTGGACACTCTTCCTTACTGTCCTTCATATGGACAAATGAATAGGGTCATTTGTAACTGGTCAAATTTGGAGAGTTAAAGTTGACCTACAGTACATTTACTCCTTTAAAAAAGCTTTTGACTTTTCAGTAACGAATCTTTCTTTACTGTTTCAGCCCATTGGTTCTGCCTGCTGTACTACCTACTCCTTGACAACACCAGCTTTAAGGCTGTACCTCTGAGGCTGATCATTAGCAACACATCTCGCTGGAGACCAACAAATACTATAGCTGGGATCCCTACAGCAATCTTGTAACGATGAATGGCCTCAGTGGTGTGATTGGCACATGGTGTGATTCCTGAGTGCCCTGTGCAGGGCCAGGAGCTGGAATCGCTGATCCTGATGGGTCCCTTCCAGCTCAGCATATTCTGTGACTCTATGATTCTCAGTCATTTCCTGCTGGCTCCAGAACTGTGACCCCTTGATCCAGAAGACCAGAAGATATGAGAAAACATCCAAAAGACACAACATGGTAATCAAATCAATGATTCTACCTCATTTTTTGTCACAGCCATAAACAAAGAGTCCCTGCCTAAATATTTGGTAGCCTTGCAATCCTTACTATCAGTTAGCAGGTATCCTTACTTACACGAAAGCAGATGTGCACTTAAGACTCTGAAAACAGACCTTAATACATTTTCATTGTTTCTATTTGATTTAGATTGGAAACTGAAAGTTCTTAAGGACCAGAGTTAGTTTATTGTCTTCAGAGATTTCTGTTAATGCAAATGAGTACTTAACCTCTAAGCACTTTTTCCTCAAATGTATTCTTGGAGGAAGTTCTACAGTGAGGCTACCCAGAGAACAGTTCTGTCCTCCCAACTTCTGCATATGTGTCAATATTAGAAAGAAAGGCTTTATCTCCAACTATCTGTGTTACTGCCATTACCACTTTGCTCTCATTTCCTTCCTAAACAGCCACTTCTCCACCTTCATTTTTATTTTGAAAACTCACTGTACATTAATAACTTTTACTGTCCAATAGACCTCTGAAATCTTTTAAATCAGTAGAAAGAAAGGTAACATCAAATTTAAAAGGATTTTTTTTAGAGGTACATAGTTATAACACTAAAAGATCTTCTGTATTACCCATTGTCTGCTGCTGTGAGCAGGAAAACATTGACGGCTATAAACATAAAAAGAACAACACAGTAAATCTTTTAATCTTTAATGCTTGGTGTTATTAAAAAGTGCCCAGGGTTACAATGCAGAGAGGAAAAGGATGCAGACCGAAGTTAGCCAAAAAAGCTAAATTCTATTTTATGCTAGTAGTGTCTGACAAGGAATTTCATATTTGTTGGCTAGAGCTTTTAGGGTAAGAAAAGGGAGGAGGGTGTTGTACAGAAAGATTTATCTGTCATCTTTAGCTTAACAAACTTTTGGGCAAATAACAACAAAGCAAACACACACATTTCTATGACTGAACAAAGCGCACACCACTGCATTTCTGAGAAGCAGTTAAGATTAAACTCCTACTTCCCTTATGCTGAAGCTGTACCAAGGCACAGCCTGTTCCCAGGTATTGCAGGGAGCACACTCCAAGATACAAGCCTAGCTCACGGGGTCAGCTCTGCCTCTCCTAACACGATATGCAGGTCCTAACCCCCACATGTACTCTTGGGCTCTGACAGCTTCCCAGAAATATGTCAGACCACTGCTAGTAGGAAACACAGTCATTACTGTTTAACTGATATCCCTTACCTGAGCAGCTTCCGAGGTGGAACGCACTCCAGCCCAAAACATGAATTTAGTAATAACAATAATGTTTCTCAGAAAATGATGAAGCAGCAAGTGTTACTCTCATATATATCACAATGGCAAGTAAACAGATGATCTAGCTAATGAACCAAATATTCTGTTTAGATTTTATCTTTGACAGTGTTTACTTAATACAATTGTATTTGTTCTCAACAAAGACTGGATAATTTCCTGAGATGGCTGTCATGGACATTTCCTCCTCAGGTCAAGACCAGGTAATCAAGACAGAATGCTGCTTTGTCAGGGGCAGGACTGTAAAAAATCTTGCAATTCCTTCACTGGTACGCAAGCCAGCTAAAAAAGCCTTCTGAATTAGACCTCGCACATGAATGGAAGTGATACAAGGGTTCAGCTCTAAAGTCTCCCAGCAAAAGCCTTTAGGCTCATGAGAAAGGACAGCATGAAGCATTACAGCACCTGAGTAAATTGATAGACTACAAGCACACTAGGGCTACAGTACTTCAGTCATCAACCCAGAATAAGCATCTGATGATGGTCACTGCCCTACACAGCAATGGAACCACAATTTTTTCCCCGAGATTGTCACTTTGCACGTCTGTTTACAGTCCTTTCCTGAGCAGGAAAAGTAATTTGACCAGTTTTGATGCAAAATGTCTACTGCCTGACATTTTCTTTGGAGGTATACAAATAAATTCCTGAAGATTTTTCCACACACAGAAAATCCCACGTTGTGTCTAGAAGAACAGATTACAGAAACTACACCACTTAATAAATTGCTTATCTCAAAAAAAAAACTTTGCTATGGCCTATTATCTCAGCAGTCAAGATACAGCAAACTGTAATAGCTTCAGAAGACAGAGCATCTGCTGAAGGAGTCCAAAGTCATTTCCAGTTTTCGAAAACAAGAGTTCTGTCAACTCACTTGCCTTACACAATTATCCAAAGCAGCCCACTAGAGAGGTCCAAGGTCATTAGTGAACACATCATAAAAGATCCCTTTTTAAGATAATCGCTGGAAAATTTTATGACTTTACAAAGATTATTTTAATCTTGGCTAATCTTACTTCAAGCAGATCTCCTTTCCTGAGCTCTAAAACATCTGGTGAAAACGGAAGAATTACTTTGACTCCTTCTAAGACCCTGGTGTCAAAGGGCCAGATTATTTTCACCTGACTAATACAAGGCCATGGCACGACTCATACTGCAGATTTGTTCGTCTGACCTCCTGAGGCATTCCTGGAAGTTAGCTGAAGCGCTGCCCACCTCTCCTATCATCTGTGCTCCCACCACTTCGGCGTGGGAGACCTGCACCACCACCTGGATAAATCCAGCGCCTTTTAGTTTTCCGTGAGCTGTTCTTAAATTACCTGATCTGCCGCTTCTTCTTGGCCAAACCTGCTCTTTGGTTAGCTAAGCGTCGGGAAGCCGATCCGCGGCAGCTAGGTGAGTTGGCGAGGGAACACCTGCGCCCTTTGTTGAAGCTCTAGGGAACCTTTGCAGGACAGTTACGCAGGGGACATCGGCGCGGTTATCCAGGGAAGGAAAACCCCCAAAGGGAAGACCATCCCACGCGTTTCGGGCGCCCAGGGCGCCGCCGGCGGGGAGGTCCCGGGGAGGGACGGGCCCCGGCGGGACGCT
>VZRF01014657.1:337799-349764 GCA_013396875.1 Vireo altiloquus
CTCCCCGCCGGGCGCAGCGGCCGGGGTGATGCGGAGCAGGAAGTGGCCGCCGCGGGAGCCGCGGTTCCACGTGGCCGCCCCGCACCGCGCCCCGGGCCGCCGCTCGCTCCTGCCCCCGCCCCGCACCGCGCCGGGCGTGCGCTCCCGTGCACCTGCTCCCGCCCGGACCGCGCCTGCAGCCCTCCGGGAAACGGGAGAGCAGGAGGACACCTCGAGCAGGGCTTGGGCTTTCCCCGCGCTGGGTGGGCAGCGCTGCTTGGGCACCGATTTGTAAAAATTAAGGTGCCAACGTTTAACTTTAGGGATTGTCATAGGCGTAGGGTAACGCAGGCCCATTAATTGTTGTGTGCAGCCTGGGCAGAGTAGAACTGGAAAGTCAACACATTTTTCTTGGGGATAGCAGATTAAGTAAAAGATTACAGAGATGCTATCAGCTAGATTGCGTGTTGGTTTTTTACTAATTTTCTGCACTAAAAGTTAGGCATCCTATTTCCTCCTTTGAAGGAATGTCACACGTGCACACACACACAGAAAGTTGATAATGAAAGCTCTCCAAAAACCAGAGTGATGCAAACACAATACTTCCAATGTAATACTACTTCTGTCTTTTCTGTGTATTCAGTACTATCCCCTTGCTCTGATGTTTTTTCATTCTATTTCTTATGTGCACTGGGAGGGTATCAGATCCATGGACCCCGAACATTAACTTTCAATGATAAGGACTGCAGAAATGAAACAGGATATTACACCCTGAACAGGATAACTTTGGAGGAAAAAAACCCCACACCTAAGTGACCTTTGTAGTTGGACACACCTAGACACAGAAGTCTTTGTTTATTCATAGAACTTATGCTATAGCATTGTGTGATGTCTTTTTTTTTCTTTCCCCATTCTGTAAGATCAAGGTATGAGACACAGACAAATGCAATGTTTAAGGCATGAGCAACAGCTCTAATCCTTACAAGTGTTTGCACAGCCCTGTGACTTCCACAGTCTTTGTTTTCCCCAAAGCCCTCTCCCTGTCTGCAGTTGCAGCAACCACACAAATATCCCAACACAAAGATTCAAGTGACTGTTTCCACGTAGGTAACAACATCTGCACAGGTCTGGGAGGGACTGTTAGGGTTTTCTTTTTTGGGTGAGAAACACATAGAGTTGAGGTGCCCAGCTCTGAACAGAGACACTGGCTTGCTGAGCCCAGAAGGCAAGTTGGGGCTGTTAACTGTGAAGGTCTGTAGGCTGTCAAAGAAGTATAGAAGTGTTTCCTCAACTCTTCCTTCATTCCTTTGTGGAGACCTTACTGCAGCTAATGGTGCTCTTTCCTCATGTTGTTTCATTCTTTGTTTCTGGCATCCCTTTTTAATGTCCTGTGCTGTTGCTTGCAGCACACTCAGGTGAAAAGAAAGAAGTTACTTACAGCACTCCATGGAGGGTACAGACATGGGATGTGATACTGCTCTGGTGCTGCTCCTAGGAGCTGAGAGTGGTGGGGACAGAGCCCTCTGCATTGAAGTTGATATGATGAGAACTCACATTTGTAAGGCTGCCTGCCAAAACTGGTTTGGGGTTTGGGGTTTTTTTTTTGTACGGAGGTGTATGTTCTGCACGAAGCCATAGGCAAAGGTAAACCATGCATTTCACAGAGTGCTACATACTTGGAAGATGATCAAGGGTTTTGTCATTTTGGTTTTAGATACCCAAAGTATTGCTGTCAGTGAACTCCCCCATCAGCTGAGGACAATGGCTTCTGTACTGGGCATTTTAAATCCCCCAATCTATCCCGAAAGAGAAGTAGCTGATGCCCACTGGGAGGCAGTACGGGCCAAAGGACAGGGTGCTCATGCCAGCTAGCCCCTCTCTCTGCCAGAACCACCAATGACAGGAGATTATAGAAGGTGTCATGCTTCTGTTTGACCATTACACCTGCCTGCCCTGGGTCCTCAACAGGGAGCATCATCTACCTTTTTTCTTCTCAAGCACAGGCAATGCAGTCCGACTCCGAAGTATTAGATGAATACTGACCTTGGAAGTAGTTTTATTTCAGTTGTATCCTCATTAAGGATGTGCTGAAGTTTCAAATTCTGCACTTACGGTTTCTCCTATGTAGTAAGGTGCCTAAGAAGACCTGCAGAACATATTTTCGCTCTTGTTGAATTTGTATCAGCTAAGGCAGAAAATTCAAATTAAATTTGGCTTTGGATTGCCTCCAGTACTATTCAAAACCACTTTTCAAAGTCTTTTACAACCTGGAGAGAAAAAGAGGAAGGGTTACACACAGCCTTTTGTCTCAGTTACAAAATGTAAGTAAATATAAACTTATATATAAAAATATAAGTATATATAAAAGTAAAATAAATACAAAATATATAAATATATATAGAAACCATGATGCTTTTACTATACAGGCAGCGTTAAAACAAGACAGTTTGACTGTTCTTAAGGAATTAATCTCTGTTAGACTGATATTCAGTCATTCAAATGTTTCAAACAGGCTGGCAACTGTCACAATGTTTGTATCTGTATGTGGACATCTACTGCTTGTTACACAGAAATCATATGTTCACTTCTCCATGCATGACTCCAAATAAATATGCAATGGCATTTAAGTCATTACAAAGCCTTGCTGCTCTTGAACCAGAGACCTTTGATGACCTGGAGGTGAGGTATCCGATTACCAATCCCCTAAGCCATGCAGTTGCCTTATTGCTGGGGATTTGGGGGATGGTGTCTGGAGCAGGGTCACTAACAAATGTCAAAACCTCATGCAGTTGCTCACATGGGAGAAGCATCATATGTATATGTATATCCACAAGGATGTGGATATACCCCTTAACTCTTGTCCTGAATATCTGGCCACAATAAAACACTCTGCTTGTTCATAACACAAGGTCTGAAGGGAAATTCCTACATACTTTTGTACCTCTCAAGGTGAAAGTCATGTTACAAAGTTCCGTAACACAACAAGCTGCTGTAAAGGCTTCATTGTACATAAAACCTCACTTTTTGCTCATTTGAGGGTTTTCTTCTGTCAACAGAGGCAATCTTTGTAAAATCTCCAATTCAGAGACCAACTCTTTCTACTGAGTGCATAGAGCACTAAACACAACTGATTTTTGTCATGTAAATAGTTTTGAAATTAAATCTTTGAAATTAGCAATGGTGTGCTGGTTTTGGCTGGGGTAGGGTTTATCTTCAGAGTAGCTGGTATGGGGATACATTTTGGGTTTGTTCTGGAAAGGATAACACCGGGATGTTTTGGTTGTTGCTATGCAGGGCTTGCCCAGAATCAAGGCCTTTTTTGCTCCTCACCCCATCCTGCCAGAGAGGAGGCTGGGGGTACACAAGGAATTGGGAGAGGACACAGCTGGGACAGCTGTCCCCCACTGACCAAAGGGATATTCCAGGTTATATGACATCATGCTCAGTATATAAAGCTGGGGGAAGAAGGAGGAAGGGGGGGACATTTGGAGTGATGTTGTTGGTCTTCCAAAGTCACCATTAGGCTTGATGGAGCCTGGCTTTCCTACCTGCCCATGGGAAGGGGTGAATTAATTACTTTTTTTGCTTTGCTTGTGTGCATGGCTTTTCCTTTACTTATTTAAATGTCTTTATCTCAACCCAGAAGTTTTCTCACTTTTACCCTTCCAGTTCTCTCCCACATCCTGCTGGGGGTGAGTCACTGAGAGGTGGTATGGTGCTTAGTTGCCCGCTGGGGTTAAACCATGACAAATGGATTTTAGACCTCAGTTACACTTTCCTTAGATATTTCCAGATATAACTACCAGCATGTCATTAAGTGCAGTATTTCGCTACACCATACACTCTAGGCTTCATGTAACAGCAAACTTGGTCATGCTTTGATTAAAGAAAGTGTTGGAAGATGCCAGCTGGCAGAAAGTAATTGCCTTCCTAAGTTGAATACTCTCAACACAAGCAACACCTTTGCTCTAGTGAAACCTTCCAGCTCCCTGTAATCTCTTTTCCCATCCTGACCTTGAATTTAGATGGTCATCACTGAACAAAGCCTTTGCTGTTTTCCCACAGTTACTGAGGTGAGCTGGCCATTAACACTTATGGAAAGCTTGTGCAGTGTTTCAGCCCTACAGCATATAGTACTGCATATTGGAGTCCTGGGGTGTCCTGGTGGAATCCAAGACACACCTTCCCTAGTTTTCATCTGAGAAGGTAGGAACTCAAATGTGTGGCTGAAGATGCCTGGCCAGATCTCCCTTACTTTATGTTAAGCTCATACTCCCTTCTGACACTATCCCCAGCACTGAAGGATTTGCAGTGAGATTCTGGATTAATGAGGTGGTCCCTGCTAGGAATTATCCAAAGGGCAGAGTTTGGCATACATTATGATGAACATAAAGTTATCCCCTAAATATTTACAATGTGTGTATATTTAACCTCAGAGCTGACAAAAAGGAACTGAAGTACAGGATTATAAATTCTTCTTAATTTCTGAGATTGTTTTAAAAGTACTTTAATCAAATAAGTGCCTCTAGGGAGTACTTAATATGTGCTTTTGCAACTTAGACTATGATTGCTTAATCTTCACTGTTTTGTGTTCACAATCTCTAGTCTTTAAGTACCATTTGTCCTGTAATTCTCAATTATCCTTCTTTTTTTTTAAGCCAACAGTTTAGCCATGCATGTCCTACCAAAAATTATCCTTCAGTATTTCAGCATTTGAATAGATGCTTTTGGCAGAATGGTGTTCACCTCCTTTGCTTTTCCTGTCACTTTTATGAAGAATGTGTTATGAAGTTCCTGTCATTCCATTTAGCCCCCATACTCCTGTCATGCCTACTTAGTCTGTTTTATTCTTGCAGTATCACCTCTAGCTCCTCTTCTTTTTTCCCACACAGCAACAGTAAGAAAACTCATTATTTCATATTGGTCTGGATTCTACCAGTGTCCTGAAGATTGGAATGTAAAATGATTTTTTTTCAGCTGCCCTTTTTGTTAATGAGTACCAGTCAATGTTTATGAACTATGTTGTATTATTAATACTGCTTTTGTCTAAAAAATAATTAACTTCTTTTGCACCTACAAGTCCTCAAAATATCCACACTGATAAGTGTTGACAATCCTTGACAGATTTAGATCTCATTAAAATAGTGGATGGGATGGTCTGTTACGTGGGCGTTTCATTTAAGTATGAGAAGAATTGGAATGATTCTAAGCATAGTTTTGCCTTTTAAAAAGTAAAATATATATTTTAAATTTCTTTTCAAAGAAACTCTCACCTGTATTTTGAGCCAGACAAAAGTGTGAGTAGTCATATAGCCTCAGATCTGGAAAATTTCCTTTTCCAAGGTGCCGTATTTCTGAGCATTTCAAACAGAAATTAACTTGCATCATTTCCTGAATCTAGGGCAGAGAAAATTGAAATAGGTTGCTGCAATTTCTGTTATGCTGAAAAAATGAATGTTGCAAACACCCACAATTTCAGATGCTGAGTTATTTTTCCAAAAGATTTTTCAAGTATAGTAAATTAGTGGAGTTAATTTGATGAAATTGTCAGTCTGAACTAGACTCACAGTGCCTTTGAGAGAAAAAATGGAAAATTTTAGAACTGTAAATTAATTAGATTTTTGTATTTCTTTGGAATTTTGTTATTTAGTGATAAACTCTTGACAGTCTAGCAAATAACTGGCAACTTGGGTATTATCAATTCAGTATCATTTATCAGCTATAAACCTTCAATAAGTTTGACAGATTTCTTTTCAGGATACATTCTGCCATGTTGTTCAAAATTAAAACCTAACTGCTGAAGAGATGAAGCATTTGTAAAGCATTAGAAGAATTAAATAAAGACCACATGTCAAATCTGCACAAGCTAAAGCCTTACAAAGTTTCACAGATAAATAAAAAAGGACACTCAAAATTGGTTACATGGAAAAGTGTGGATGTACAAGAGTTACTAGATGCTAAAACCACTGTATGTTTTTTGTTCCTTAGCTTAGTCACTGTTTCAGAAAGAATAGCCTGCCTCATTTTACATAAATACATAAAAGGTCCATGAATAATTACTGCAAAAATCAGTCCAGTAGATAGATTTATACACTGAATAACATTGCAGAGTTCTGCCAGACTCAGATTTTCAAACTGGAGTCCCTGGATTCCTGGGGAATGGGAATGCTGTCTGCAACAGAGAATGACAGCAAGACTACTGCCGTTACCCGTATAATGTTTGTGGCATATATCACAAACTGGTAACTGGAAGTTAAGGATCTTAGTGAATCACAAAAACATTGCTAGGCAGCTCCAAGCTTTCTTAATTCTTTGCAGATTTCATAAATTGTAAGTTTGATTTATTGGTGGCTGGAAACAACCACCACAATTCTGAGCAGCCTCTTTTCTTAGTGAGCTGCCATTTGAAGAGAAAGTCTCAAACAGTAGATTATTTCTATTATGTATCGTCTGACACCAAGTTGTATTGATTAGTAATTCAGTGAAATCATTCTGTTATAAAAGGCATGTTTTGTGGGAATTGCAGGCAATAGCAGCTGTTGTATCATAACACTGCACACATTCAAGTCTTCTACTAAGTATAATCATAATGAAATAGATTTCATAAGGGTTTTAGTACACCACGTAGATGCAGAATTCTGTGGAAGTTTTTCCCTTTTCTCAGTTCCAAAGCTACAGACAGATATCCCTACTTGGTATGAATTAAATGATTTTCAAATGGTATAGTTTTATTTCAGGTATCCATGTAGATAATTCTTTGAATTTTTTTTAGTACGTTTTCCATCTTTTTCCCAAACTGAGAGCTAAACAAAAAAAAACCAAAATCAAACCAAAAAAATGCCAAACAAACCCAACTCCCCAAGCACAACTCACTTAAGAGAAAAAATTATTAGACATGTGAAAAAGACATTGAAATGAAAGTCAGTAATTGTAATAAAGTCATCATCTTGGCAAGCCAAACTCCACTGCTTTTCAGTCACCTGTGGCAAGCAAGAGTGGTAATGGCAGGATCTCATCCATCTTCAAACACTGCAGATTTCCAGGTCTCTCAGCTCACTGCCACTCACCCCCTTTTTCTAAGATATAATGGTATGCTGGTTTTGGCTGGGGTGGAGTTAATTCACTTCCCAGTGGCTGGTATGGGGCTGTGTTTTGGATTTGTGCTGAAGACAGGGCTGATAACGTGGAGATGTTTCCGTTATTGCTGAGCAGGGATTACACAGAGCCCAAGGCCTTTTCTGCCTTTCATTCTGCCCACTGGGGAGGAGACTGGGGGTGCCTGGGAGGCTGGGAGGGGACAGAGCCAGGACAGGTGACCCAGACTGACCAAAGGGATATTCCAGACCATATGGCATCATGCTCAGTATGTAACACGGGGGAAAAGGGAGAAAGGGAGGTACATTTGGAGCGATGGCACTCATCTTCCCAAGTAACCATTACATATGATGGGGCTCTGCTCTCCTGGAGATGGCTGAACACCAGCCTGCCCTTGGGAAGCAGTGAATTCATTCCTTGCTTTGCTTTGCTTGTGTGTGTAGCTTTTGCTTTCTCTCCTAAACTGTTTTTATCTCAGTCCATGAGTTCTCTGCCTTTTACCCTTCTGATTTTCGCCCTGATCCTGCTGGTGGGGAAGTGAGTGAGCAGCTGTGTGGGGCTTGGCCGCTGCCTGGGGTGAATCCATGACAAACTGCAATGATATAAAAACTAGTTGGCTGAGTAGTACAACTAAAAACTTTCCTAAATTCCCAGGTGTGTGCAATTAGCAAGAAGCAGATCTCTAAACCGTACTTCTATTTTTACTCTGGCTTAACTAAATCTTTCTTCTGAGTAGTTTGATCAAATCAGGGACATCCCTTAGGTTTAGATGTTAGAGTTTACAGAATAAGTGGGAAAAGGTTGATTTACAGTTTTGTCCTTAAAAAGAAAATCACTCATTTCAACTTGAAAAGCATACTTATAGAGCAGAAGACTAATTCAATTAACATTATTTCAAATTAAACTGAAGAATCACTGATTTACTCATTCTCATTCACTGATTCTTTGAGTAATGAAAGCTGCCTCTGTAAACCTTAGGCTAAAGTGAAGTTTATTTCATTCCTGATTCACTGTCAACAACTCTGACATTTGTATATATCCAAAAATGAACACAGCATCTGTGTAATTAATTGTTTTTTCTTTTTCCTCGCAAATGGTGCTTTGGGACAAAGCAGAAGTGACAGGAAAACTTCATATTCAAATAAAGCATGGTGATTTACAGCAGGACTTTTGCAGAGCATTGGCTAACTGCTTGAAAAACCTGGATGACTTCTTGCTAAACCCCAAGATACAGGAAGCAAACACGTCTTCAAAACATTTTAGATTTAAATAAGCAGACTTATAATATGACTGAAAATGAATGTAACAATTTGGCCCTCTTTCAGGTTTATTTCCAAACAGTCTTTCCAAACTTGCCCTGCTAAGTCTTTGGTGTCAGGGCTGATTAGCAGAGAGCAGGAGATAGCAGCACTGTTCCTCCCGACATTTAGGTCAGCTCTGATACTCTCTAGTGTGTATCTAGGCCACATCTAATTAATCCCAGAATATTCCATCACTGCTGGATTATCTCTGTCAGCTTCTCCCTCAGAAACCTGGCAGCAAAGATTTTACCTTAGGTGAAAAATTTTCCCTTTTCTAAAGGCAAATGGGAGTGGTTTTATTCATTGTCTAACTACATAATGTTTATGCAACAAATTAGAGAGCCCTTAGGATGTAAAGTATTAAAGGGGAATAGCTTCACTTGAAATAACTAGAATGTTGCCAGATTTAAACAGAGCCAAGATTTCACCCCCAATTGTTTTAAGGATGAAACTTATCAGCCTTCTCATCTCCAAATTTGATGCTGCTATTCAAAAGAATCACATACTTTTTCTTTTTCTAAGCCAAATGTGAATACAAAATGCTTAATCAAACTAAGATCAGAAAAGAAAAAAGATCTAAAAATCACAATAAAAATTCCACTTAAAAGCCTATTAGAGATCAGCAAAAGTTAAGGAACAAAATTGCATTTTTGCACTTTAATGGCACTGCAGTCTGCCATGGTCATTACTAGAATTACATAAACAGTTTGCAAAGACATGTAACAGCTCTGGGAGGCCTAAATCAAGACAAGCCAACACTGTGGAGCAATGGATATGCAACTGGTGGCCACAGAAAAATACCCCAGAGCACTTACTTAGCTAAGGATACACTGAACACAGATTCAGTGTATCACAATAGTGAAGCACAGAATCACAGCCCTAAAACCAGAGCATTAATTAGCCGTGCAAAATTAATAAGCAATTATGCAAGGTGCTGGGTGTCTCAAGCAGTACCACATTTCTATATCGAGGGTGAAGTATGGCGACTTTTGGAATCGATGCTCTGTAAATATACATTCATCTATGCAAAAAGCTAGTTGATTTTTCCTTATACCTGATGACAAGACAACTTACTGCTTGCAGAACAAGAAATACCTGTTATTGGAGATCTATTAATATGCACTTTAAAACGCAGGCAAGGAAATGCCCAGGCATTTTTGCAGTGGGTGAGGTATGTTTTTTAACTCCACCCTCCACATTCTCAAATTATGTCCTCGCAACAATCTCCTTTAATTAATCATCAAAAGGATTTTCACTGCATTTTGTATAGGATTGTTGTCAAAACCTTAATTTCAATGCTTCTACTGATACCTTCAGAATTATGTAATATTAAAAATGTAAATAAGATGCAGATTTGTCACATACTCATTTTCCTTTCCTATATAAGTTGATTACTAAAGCAGGAAATGCTATTCATAAAGGCTCATTACTAACACAATAAAAAATCCATATAGCAAAACCTTTTTCTTTTTTTTTAACGTCATTAGAAAAATAGTCAAATCAGTATCACTGATGAGTTTTGCCCGAGTTAAGATTTACCTGCCCTTCAGATGCGCAGTTGTGGGTTAGTTATTGACATACTTAGCACCTGTGTTTGAGAAGTCATCTTATGTTTCAGCTCATGTTAGAAGTAGGAAGGCAGATTTTTCTGGGATGTAGGATGAGTGCACCTGCAGCAAAAGTACAACAGGTGTATTGCAATCCATAGCCAATACAGTGAAAGTGCCAAATCCTGCTGTCTTGCATTTAATGTCTTAGCATGAACCCACAGATAGCTAAAAAAAAAAAGTCATTTTGACAGGTGAAAAATGCACACCAGCTGGTGATGTGATATGAAAAACACTCCAGCATAGTGTAAGCCCTCACAATTCACATTTCCACCAAGGTCACCTACTAGGATACTGGACTTCACCAGAGGAGAAGGACTCATCTTTTTTGTCATGGCCCACATTTCTGGCTGTATCTAAGAGTCCTTTAAGCATATATGGCTCTGCCTTAATTTTGGTCATGCAGCTCAATTCAGAGCAGAAGTATGAACAAGATTTCTACTGGTGTTTTTAACTGTGATAAGCTTCCTGATGCTATGCATTAAGTAAGATACCAAAATAAGCTTGATGGTGTGGGACAGTACCATTATTGAGAGATTATAGCATCTTTGTCTGTTTGCTCTGGAGATTTACCCCTTCTTGTGCTTCATCACTCAGTTCAAATTCTGTACAAACTGCGGTTTGGTGGTGGTAGCAAGACGAAGACCCAAAAATGCTCTCTAATCTTGTCATTCCCCATCATGTACAATGCCCACTAGGCTACTAAATTTTCACCACCTTTTTTGTGACCAACATCTCAAATTCATCAGCCTTAAGTAGCAGAGCTAAAGTTACAGTTGTTGGAATTATCTATACTCTTCATGATAGCATCTTGATGAGAGAGAGAAAGAAAAGCATGTTATTTGTGTGGATTCTACAGGCTCTAAACTTGGAGTACTATTGGCCTGTATGAAGCAGAAAAACATGAAGTTGTTATTCAGAAAGTGTATCCATCATCTTAATTTAAAAATTCCCTACATTCAAGAATGTGGATTTAGGACTCAGCTAGGAATAATTTTCCTTGTAACACCCACAGAAGTTAATTAAACTTTGCGATCCAGACAGAGATGCACTATTAACTTCGACAAGAATGATAAATAACTTGCACTCTCTGAGAGAGTAAGTACATACAGTACATGTAAAATGCATGCTATTATCTTAAAAAGAGCTTTTAAGTTTTTATGAGTGCCTGCACAACTTGCATTGTTGTTGAAAAATTAAAACAGTCCTCTCTGACCATTAAAATCTTTCACCTAATTCTTCCTTTCCTTTTACTGCCCTTTTGTTAGTCTGCCATTCTTTCCCTCCCTTAAAAAAAAAAAAAAAAGGAAAGATTGTTTTATACATTCTGAATTCCTCATTAGGCTCCTAATACAAGGATTCCTGTTTCCTGGTCAATTATCTGGTACAGTTAAATGATTATCTCAATTTAATTATCCACAATAATTGCCATTATGAAGACAAGTGTTTCACCCTGCACCATGGTGCATGGAAAGGACCAGCAACAGCATCAGCATTTACACTTGTTACACAGACTAAGAAAAAGCTAGAGCTTTCTAAAGCTGGTGTCACAGCCTTCTCCCTGCTACTAGCAGGTGTAGGAGGAGCTTCTCACAGTGATCAAACAAGCCTCCAGCACTTTGGGTAATACCAGTCTGTCGCTGATGAAACCTGAGACCTGGTATGAAATGCAAACAATAGGAGAATCATTCAGCAAATGGATGTCATGGTTCAAGAGCTTCTGACAGCCTAAGTCCTCAACAAACACCTGCATCCTGCAAGTTTATGGCATTGAGGTTCCTCAGCTGTGCCTAACAGCACATACACATAACAATCCTTGTACTGTGTGCCAAAACCTGAGCTCTAGAGAACTGGCAGAAATCAAGCTGACAAATCTTCACATAGTTGTCTGAACAAACCCAGCTTTCCACCAAGTCTAAGCTCAGGGGTTCTGAGGATGAGCATCCTGATGAGCTTTGAACCAAGGTAAAAAAAAAAAAAAAA
>VZRF01014657.1:349783-480635 GCA_013396875.1 Vireo altiloquus
AAAAAAAAAAAAATCTTCTCTTTTTCTTTTGACACAATAAAGGCCTGCTGTCCACTGTTGGTTGCCTCAGATCTGAAGTGCTGTCCTGTCCAACTTCTAAAATAAAGTTAAAGAATATCATGATGTAAATCGATCTGTCCAGAAATCCTCAACAGATGCATCTGGTTTTCTTCATTCTCCTGTGATGTTGTGTTTCAAATTCAATACATTATTTTATATATCCTGCTGACAATGTTTATTTTTAAGAGCATGAAACTCTCAGTACTACTCTATTCTTCCTGAATGCTGACAGTGCTCCGAACACGGTACTAGTTCTCTGAGGCAAGGAAAATGAAATAGGAGTCAATTAGAAATGGTTCCGCTTAACATCAGGACAGAATTTACCTTGCCTTCTGGTTTTGAAATTTCAGTAAGCAAAATGCAAAAAGATCCTAGGAGGTCTGCCGGCTTGGCAAGGAGTACAAAGTTCGGGTACTGTTATGCTGACCTGATTCAGCTCTTTCTTTATCTTTCTCTGTTGCCTTTTTGCTTGTTACACCGTCTATTGCGTATCCTTGTCCTGTGTTTGCTCAATTGCCTAGCACAGGCCAGTCCAGGCTGTTATTAGAGCACCTACAGGATGAGGCATGTATTTGCAGTCTCTTAATCCTGGAAGAAGTTGAGACCTCAGGCATGCACGCACACACATGCAGACACAACCTACTTATCCAGGATTTCAATATGTTTTCTATAGATAAAAAAGCCCTGCAGGAATTTCAAAAGGTGTATCTGCACTAATTAGAACCCGTATCATTCGCGTGCCAGAGCTTTACTCATCACCTCAAATTGCCCTCATCCACCCCAATTTTAGCATTCATATCATCCTGCTTTGTTGTGAAGACATTTGAAAATGAGTTTCAAACTTGCAATCCATTTCTAAAGCAGTAATGAATCCTGTGACAACTTTTGTTTTCAATAAACCAGCGTGCATAGCAAGTCACAGCTTTTATTACCGTCAAGTTTCTTAATTCTGTAAGACTCCTGAGGCTGAGATACCTGCAGCTGTTCAGGATCATTGACTGGGTATTTAATCTCTGAGAATGTAAGAACCTTTTGTGCACCAAATTCTGCATAGTACTTTTTTGGGTAGTATTTTAATAAGCTTTCATAACTATTTTTGCCCAATCATTCTTACGGTCCACAGGCTAGATGCTGAGCATGTATAAATCATGCAGCTTGAAATACTTCAAAGAAACTATATTCATTTGTCCCAGGATTTGGCTTTTTACTTCCAGTTTTACCAGGCTTTTCTTTAACTAATCTTGTGAATTCCTTAACCACATCCACTTCCTACTGTATTCCTCTCAATCCCTTTCAATTACCTCCTTCTTTACATATAACACCCCTCCCCCAATTATTTCCTTGTAAATCCTTTTAAATCCTAATTTTTCTTCTCCTTCTTTTTTTTTTNAATTGTTAGAAGCATTTGTATCTCCTTGAAATTGTACTTCTGAATGCATTGTGGTATGTTGACTCTAAGGGCTAAAGATTCTAAGCAGCTTTCAGAATAATGAGATTTGTGAGCATGACTCCCTCGCACTGCTATAAAGATTTACTCTTTAGAGCTAAAAGATTTTCAAAAAATCAGTTTCTTTGTGCTGCTGGCTTGTAAACTCTGTGCTCGAAGCATGGATCCTTTATAGCAGAGTTACTCTTTTTTCTTTCAAGTTACTTACTGTGCTTGAGGAGCTTGTGAACATCTACCCTTAACATGCATCTTTATAACCCGAGGGTGTGTCAGCCTTAGCAGCAGCTGATACACGCTACAGTTTTTGTCCTATTTGCCTCCACTCTGCACTTAGCATTTGTGTGCATAAAATATTTGTGCTACATATTTCTTTAACAGGCAACTCATTCTCTTTCTTTGCCTGACCACATTTCCACTGATAACTGGCAGCATGCTTGTAGATATCTTATGGAAAGTTTCAGTCCAATCAAAAATGGTAGATTCGTGTGCCACATTTCCCAAGCTGGCAATGCTCAAAATGTTAATCTAAAGTGCCTGGCTTTTGCAGTCAGTTCCTGACATTTCATAGTCCGTTAAACTTTCTGCTATTACTTTTTCATGAATAAAGCTTCATGACAAGTAAGCTTACCTCACATGTAACTATTGTCTGCAGTATGCCTGACCTGGCGATTTGGGCTGTGTTTGCTGAGCCTAACCTTAGAAACCTTTGTTTGCCTTCGCAGTGATGCTGTAGCACAGGTATATCAGCGTGCCAAATAGGGTGAGGTGGCTTCGGCTGGTCCTCGAGTATTTGCATTGCCTGAGGCCAGCCCGGCACTCCTCCACCACACCTACTGCTGTGTGTGCTCTCCCTGGGTGCTGTGGGACATTTGTCATTGACCTGAAATCCAACTTCCTGATGCAATCCAGGATGCAGCCACGTATTATTGCTTTTTTTTTCCTTCACCTCCCCAGCACAATGAAACCTCATCTCGTCCTGCTGTTTTCTTCTGAGCTAGTCAAAGCATGTGCAAAAATGCATATTGTGCTTCCTCAAGATATCACCAGATTTTGAGTGCCACGGTTTTGCCCCATCAGCAGCTTTTTGATTAGCTGATGCCATTAATCATAAACTAAGGGAAACACAATTACTGAAAATTGGAGAATAAGAATGCTATGCAAGTCTCCTGGAAGAGAGGGAAGGAAAGGAGAAGGAAAAAAAAAAACCTATTTAGTACATGTATAGGTTTTCACACTTGGCCTCATTTGCCTTCCACTTTCCTCAAGAATTATGCGATAGTCATTTTGTGATGACCCTGTTATCATAAAGTTATACATATGCCTAAGTAATTTGATAACCAAGGTAAAAAAGCTTGTGCTGTGTCTGTCATGTTGCCCAAAGCTGCATAAGTATATTGACTTTTCCCTAATTAAAACAGCAATACCCATTCATTGAAATTAACTGCTGAAGAAAAACAACCAGAAATGTTAGCTGCAGACTTTTGCAGACACTGGAAAATGTTAAGGTTACAAGAATAACATGCATAGACATGAAAAGCTGAAAGACAGGTAAGAAACTAAAGAATTCAAAAAGTTAAGAACTGTTGTGTATTTCCACACATTAAAATGTTTAGAAGGCTTCATTCTTATCTATTCCTTGTACCAATTATGCATTTATACTTATTTTTTAAATCCTTTACATTTTACAAGCATTTGTAGGTATCTTAAGGTGTTCTCATTTTGAAGAAAAACGTCTCTTGCATTCAGAATCACCTCATTGCTTAGCATGCAGTGGGAGTAGAGAAGGTTCAGTACAGATGATGTGTCTGAATCCTCAGTACGTATTCCCACCCAGCACCTTTGAGCTTATCCCTTTTAAATACAGAGGGGTTGGGGAGGGGTGTGGTGGTGGCATTTTTTTTGTTTTTGCTTCATTTTGCTGCCCAGTGATGTGACTTGGCATGGCCGCTTTAGAGGAGGCAAAGAAAAGGCGACCAGAGTCAGGCTTTTGGTCCTTGGCCAGTGCAATGTTTCAGGTCAGTGAGCCAGGCTGCCTTTGCTGCTGTGCATTCACCTTCTTCCTGTATTAACCCCAGCAGCCTTAATACACATTTTCTTGGGAAAAAAAATGCTTTTCTTCCAAACATAGTTGTTGTCAAGACATAATTTTTACAGGTTTAAGGAAGTATTTCACAAATGCTTCAAGCATGCAAGAGTGAACTCCTGTAATCACAGACAGCCTTAAGCATGAAAGGATGCCTTAAGAATTGTAATTCTTGAAAAAGCTTTCCACTCAGAAGATGATCCTGCCTGGAACTGGTAAATGGATCCAACAGTTCCTACAACTCCAGGATGTTATAAGTGGTGGGACCAAGCTGAGTCTGAGAACCCCAGATCTGGTACTGTAACAAGCATTCCCAAAAGCAGTGTGCTGTGTTTTATATCTGCTCTGACAAATGCTGGAGTGGGACAGTGCAGAAAAGAAGCCAAAGGCAAGATATTTTCTCCTTTTTGTGCCAGCTCTTCCAGCTTTGGGGCTTTTTCCATAAGGCCTCAGTCCTTATAGTCTCGTAAATAAATTCTAGCTGTGACAACTGAAGAAAACCACAATCTCCCCATCCTTGCTCCCCAAGCCCTGTCACCCTCCAATCCCCCCCAAACCATGCAAAGTGCTTAAACAGACCTAAAGTAAATAAAACCACATTAAAAATATGCTTATGAGATAAACTGGAAATTTTTTATGATCACCCTTGGTAAACTATTTTGTCTTTCCAGCTTCAGACTTGTGCCTTTTCCTCTTTCTTTGAGGATAAAGTTTCCCAGGGTTTCTAAAGGACTGCAGTGACCTTTTCTGGACTCATCTGGCTTTTTCAGCAGGCAGCACTTCTGTTGCCATGGCAGTGGGAGTCAGGGCCCCAGCTTCAGTCCAAAGGGTTGGGGGATTTCTTCTGAGGCATCACTGCCACAAGTAATAGAGCAATTAGGTGAGAGTATATAGATGCTGCCTGGGTTATCTCACATGGCATATTTTGCTATAGGTAGGTAGCTATGTTATTTATGGAGCAAATTACTTCTTTGTGAATTTTGTCATGCAGAAGGTCCACTTTAGGAGCTCTTCTATATAACTTCACTGTGACCTGAGAACATGTAGTATACTCTGTAAGGAGAGTTACAGCAGCTCCATCTTTTTGGGGAGAAGCCAAGTGCCAATAGGCATTCTCCTTGTAAACTGTATTTCATTAAGAACTAGCAGACTTCTTGCCCCCTCCACATGAGCAGCTGCTGTTCACAGTCAGAGTCACAAACCATCCAGCACTGCAGAACCACTTAACTTTCACTGGGGTTTGGCTTTGCAGATGGGAACATCTCCATGCAAGCTCATATTTGATCCCTGCACGCAGCTGTCACCATTACAATCAATAAAGCTTAGAGAGGCCTGCAATGCAGTTTTGTGACCAGATGCACTCTAATGACAGCAGTACAAAATTCCCTTGTGCCGGTTCACTCAGATCACAAAACACAGGACCAAGGGTCTGCCTCAGGACTATGCACTGACTGGGCTCTTCCTAGTGCTTCTTTGCTCCCTGCTGATATCTCCCCTCACTTCTCCATAATCTTTGGAAAAACGGGTGCTCTGTGGAGGTATTTTTTGTTTATTTTTTTCCCTCCAGTCAACTGATGTGATCATATGTTTGTTTTCTGTGTTTGAGTTTTTTGTTGTTGGGTGGTTTTCTTTGTTGTTGTTATTGATGTTTTGGGTTTTTTCAAGAAAACCAGAGAAAAGAGAGGGATCAAGATCTGCTCTCAGTGAAAGTGTTCTTGTTTGGTGAACGTTAGCAAGTGGTGGAAGACCACGAAACTAACAAACAGGTTAGGTTTTGTACATTGCTTGAAAGTAGAACACTTATGAGCTTATGCTGGTTCTCTCCAAGCATATAAAAGCAAATAAAAGCAAATAGAGATAATGAGCTATAAAAAAAAAAGAAGAAAGCTTTACACACCTTACATGCCACATGCTATAAAAACTCAGATCTAAATCACTATTTCTTTTGACAGAATATAAATTCAAAGATGCCACACAAAGTCTAATCCTTTTACTTACAGAAAACTACCTAGTACACAAATAAATACCTGGATTATAAAAAAGATGTAATCTTTAAATGCATACACAAACTGCTGTTAAGTAATCTGTAAATTGCTGCTCTTCTGGGCAGAGTAAATATTTTGTGATATACTGTTGTCTCTTCATCTGAAATGCAAACTTTTTTCTTTATTACTGATATAATAATACTTCTTAAAAAGATAAGGAGCAATATTTGTATATGCTACCACTGTGCTCAAACACCAAGTAAAGAATATTCCACCAGGCAAAAAAATAGAAAAATATTTAGTTCCCCTTCTTCAAACATGTGCTTTAGAAGGGAAACAGTTTTGTTTGATGGAAGCTCTCAGAGGAACTGGAAATGTCATACACCTTATTCATGGCTCGATTTTCCTTAATTTCATCACATATGCATTGACAAGGCTGTTCTGAGAATCACCACAGCTCCAGCCTTTAGGTGTAAGCTACATGAAGATTATCTCAGTAATGGGTCAGGTGAAGAGTTAATGCAAGAGAAAGTTTTCTTCCCATGGAACAGAAGTTCAGCAATATTCGCTATGCCAAAGGTAGCTGGCACACAGGACATGAAATTTATTGTTGTTGCTTTTCATTTACTAAAAATTAGAACATGGCAGCTCCTGAACCAACACCCATATTTCTTAACAGAAAAAACTATGCGTCCCTACCTTCCCCCCCACAAGCTGCAATCTCAGAAAGAGTTAAATAGACAGTCCTTGCCCTCCAGTCTACAACAGCAAATGACTTCGTGAGCTCCCTTCTGATACTCGCCCTTGGCTTGCTAACATCAAGAAGTTTAATCACTGACCTGATTTTTGGTTGATGCGGTCTCATGTCAGCTGTGTATCACAGTCCTTGGAGAGTCATGGTCATACCTTCTTAAAAAGCTGCAAATGCAGGTTTCTTGTCATGAAAATGGAGAAGGCACAGCTGGTCACTAAGGAGGAGGTACAAACAAGAGCCCAAGTGAAACAGCTAAAAAAACACCAACCCCAAGCACATACCTATAAAGGCTTTACAAAATCTTTGACATGGTCTGTTGCTGTGTGGGATTGATGAGGAGCTGGCAGTTCCTGCCCCTGACTGCAGTCTCCTGTGCTGGTGGTGCCAGCAAGGACCCTCCTGCATCACCTGAAGCATGTGGGGTGGCCTAAGGAGGAACTTCAGGGGGATGTCCAATGATGACTGGTTTCCTGCTCTCCATCAGAGTTCTGGGAAGCACCAAGGAGATGACCTTGGTGCTTACAACAACCAAGTAATAATATAATATAATAACCTTACAATAACCAAGTAATCAGATAGAGTGCACATCTTCTCTAGTTCAGGCAGTAGCTACAGAGCCAACCTCTGTTGCAAAGGGCTGTGAGGGATTAGTTTGCAGGTGCTACTACTGGGGTTAATCCCCCCAGCTGCACTTTCTGAACTCTTCCCACTTCTCTGTCTATTAGGAGACACTATCCTTCTACTTACCAGTTTTGCTTCCCCCTGCCAAAATAAAAGTTTACCCTGGCATTTCCTTGAAGTAGAAGCTTATCGGTTCTAAATCATGAGGCATGTTTAATTAAAACAGTGAATGTCACTTGAGAATCACTTAGGCAGAAGAAAAAAACAGTATTAAAACCCCCTGTGTATTTTCCTCTCATCTTAAAAGAAAAAAAAAAAAGAGATAATGAGAGTAATCATCCAAATACAAACATCCCACCAGACATCCACTTCTTCATCTACTCACCAAGGATTCCAGTTGAAGAAGTCACTACAATTTCCCTTCAAAAATCAGAGGGGAGATACTAGTGTTGGCCAGGAGTGCAGACACATCTCCTTCCCATCTGGCTGGGGCAGCATGTTATCCAGGCCTCAAAGAATTTCCATTGTGCAGACAGGCAATACTCCTCCAACTGGTGCATGGAATTACCAGTCAGGGAACGAGGGACTTGAGTACCACCACTGAGCAGCTAACGTACAGAGCTATTGCCCAAGTTGGTGGTGCACAGGCTTTTCACGATGGGGATGCAAGGGCAGCTGCCCTAGGCAAGCCCTAAGGTGGAGCTGTGTCTGTAGGCTGAGATCTTGTCCCTGACTTCCTCTGCCAGAGAGCTCTGCTACCTCTGCAAGGAGCTGCCCAAGCAGCAGGATCACAAACTGCTCTCACCCTTCCCCATCCAGACACTGCTGAGAAGGGAGGGAGGCCAGGAGGTAGGAGCCAGGCTTGGATTCTCTCGTTCTTGACTAGCAGGAATACACAGCAGCATCTCAGCCTTGAAATAAAAGCCAAAGCAGAAACTCGCCCAGTCTCCCTGTTCCTCTTCCCAAGCCAAGAAGCTGAATTTGGAGTTGATAAGCATGCTCCAGTAACCACTGTGTAACTCCTGTCTCTCACTGCCTCTTGCAACCAGGGATAGGACATTCGTTCCAGAGCAAGATGCACTTCCTTCTCTTCTCCCTGCAACAAGACTTATTACTCTCAGAATACACCTGTACCTGCAAGAGGTCTTTAAAGTTTTTTCCTGGAAGGTTTGCACCTGATGTTATCAAAGGTAATTAGATAATTGACACACAACTCACAGAAGGCTCTCTGGTTTCTTTATACATGGTATTTTCCTTGGGCTGTGAACTTTAAATGATGCAAATGGGAATATTCTCTGTTGTTTTATGGCTTTTAACTTTAGGCTACATTAAAACTAATGCCTAATTGATCTTGATGTATCTAAAGCACTTCATTGTTCTTTTAATAATAATTCTTCTTTGTTCCTAGTTGTTCTCTTGCCAAGGTTAGTGCCTGTAATGTTAATGACTTCAGTTTCTTTAGGGACTTGATAGAAATTTTTGTTATTCTCAAATCCCCCTGACTTGTAATTTGTTTTGTTGTTATAATCACCGTTTCAGTGGGAAGATATTTACCAAGGTTTGTTCCGCAGAATTGCCTGTAAGAAATTAGTCCCAAACAGTTTAAGTAGAAAGTCTAAGTAGAAAATAACAATTTTTTTTTTCCTGATTGGGCTGTCTTCAGTTTGCATTTGACTACAGTATCCTTTTAAGCTCTCTAGACAAGGAGGAATCACATTTTCAATGCATGCTTATAGTTCTCTTAGTTTTGCTAGATGTTCAGAGGTCTTTGGAAGCAATGCTCACTTTAACTGCTCCCTTGGAAACAAATAAAAATTAGATTGTGTCCACTTAAATCCTACCACAACTCTGCTATATGCAGTAGATGTCAGGGATTAATTTAATCAACTCATCTAGATTAGAAGGTTTTAGGATAGATGTACAGCACTGAAGAACTGAAGTGTATGGGTATGCATAAAATTAAGTTAGAGGACTTACAGAGACACAAATTAAAAAGAAAAGAAAAATAATTCATTTAAAGATAAATAATATGTAATAATCAACTCTTTCTTCCTTAGTCTTTGAAGATGATTGACTAATACTATTTTTCTATATGATTCTCAAACTAGTGCAGTTAATCCTCTTACGAAGATGTATTTTATCAGCTGGAGGTAGAAGGACTAGTGGTGCTGGGAATTTCTAGGATTTTTTTTGTTGTTGCTTTGTTGGTGATTTTTTTTCTTTTGGTGTGGAAGTGGGACAAATAAATCTTGACTTATATGACTTTTTACTGAAATCGAGTCCTCATAAACTTTTTCAATGCTTCTTTACTTGTCACTATTATGTGTGTACAACTGTTTTGTTTGCCCTCACTTCTTTATTTCTCTTATTTACGTGGCCATTCAAGACATGATTTACAGTATTGCCAGAGCTAACAGTGCTCTTTATTAAAGAAGAGGACTTTGTTTTCTCTCTCTGTTGATACTACTTGGTTGGGATGGCCAGAGCTGCGGGAATGGGAGCAGCCATATGGCCCTGGGCAGCCGTGCAGCTGGTTGGGCTTGTCTGGTTCTTCACCCACCTGAGACAGCAGGTTATTTTAGCAGCAGGAGATGTACAACAAACTGAAAATTTTATGCTGTAGCTTCTGAGAGGTATTTATTCATTCAGATCACGATAATTTTTTTGAAATTGCTGTTTAGCCATCTTTTACTTTGTATCCTGTAACATAATACATCCAAATATAAAATAGGACAGGTGTATAATTTTTATTCCATAGTTCAGCTTCTTAATTACAGTCCAGAAATCTACAGGCATGTGCTCTCTGTAAATCCTTTAAGCATGTCCTGAAAACATTAGTTTACTGCATCAGTAAGTTGGTCAAAGTTTCTACAGCTGTTGTTTAGTAACATCTAAGCCAACTATATCAGACTAGTCAGCACAGAAGTGTATGTTTTTATTTTACTTATTATAATGTATATATTACTAATTATAGTCTATTGTATAATACTTCAAATGCACACACCTGAAAATATTTTCCCCAATTATTTAGAGAGCTGTATATCCTAAATCACAATAACCAAATAATTTGAGCTTGATTCACAGAAAATTAGACAACTCCATCTTACTCATGATTGATCTCTACTAGCTGCCTATCAGCCCAGTTCATTACTGGCTCTCTTGTCTAGCGGGACATTGGACAGAGATTACACAAAGTTGTCTCCAGTTGTTCTTGGCCCTTTATTTATAGTTTATAATAGTTGAATTGCCAGGAAATATTTTGTCCTGAATATTGTTTAACAGCAAGTGAAGGCTGTAATTCCAGACTCTCAGAAAAGTGAGAGAAATGGATATTTTGCAGGATACCTGCAGGAAAGTGTGTTTATTCACAGAGATGCCTGGAAAATACTCTGATCATCAGAAAGACTAGTTGATAAGAAGAAGCATCTCAGAGGCTCAGAAGGGACCACATATTTCTATTTTGCTGCTTAGCACTTGTTAACCATACGTATGTGTGTGTGTTTGTGTGTGTGTGTATGGACTGGATTGCTGTTGAGAGATGTGCAATGAACCACATTACCTGGAGAGCTGGGCAACACCAAGCTACTTCAACCAACAGAGTTTGAGGCGAAAAACTGCAGGTCAGATCAAAGTTGGAAGGAATATAACTGTTTGCCAGGATAACAATGGTGCAGAAAAATCTCCAACCCCAAAGAACAGGCTTATATAGCCACACTGCAGATTTGCATGAAAAACTGGCAGCAGAGGCCTGATGCATCATTATCCTTCCAGGTGTAAATTACCATGATATGTTTTGATGTAGAGCAGTAGCTGCAATTTGGAGGCTGATATGACGGGAATAAATGAAAACAAACTTAGAATCATAAAGTGGTTTGGGTTGGAAGAGACCACCACAAAGATCATCTCATTCCAACTGCCCTGCTGTGGACAGGGACACTTTCCATTACACCACATTGTTCAAAGCCTCATCCAACCTGGCCTTCAACACTTCCAGGGATGGAGCATCCACAGTTTCTCTGGGCAATTCGTTCCAGTACCTCACCACCCTCACAGTAAAGAATTTAGCTTTCTGTTTTCCAGGCTGGACAATCCCAATTCTCTCAGCCTTTCCTCACAGGAGATGTGTTTCACCCCTCTAATTAACTTGGTGACCCTGCTCTGCAGTGGCTCCAACAGGTCCATGTCCTCCCTGTGATGGTGACCCAGAGCTGGATGCAGCACTGCAGGTGGGGTCTCACCAGAGCAGAGCAGAGGGGCAGAATCTCCTCCCTTGCCCTGCTGCCCACACTGCTTTGGATGCAGCCCAGGACATGTTTGGTTTTCAGTGCATATGGCCAGATCATGTCCATTTAGGAGGTCTTATTTCTCTTGTGTATGAAATCCCTGTTCCTTGGCTGACAATCCTTTGGACAGAGCATTTGTACAGCCTTTATACTGGTACTCTGATTGCCTAGGAACTTCTTTAGTGAAGGGACAGGGTATAACTTTTATCCATATGTTCTGGTTACAATAAATGACTCTGGAGGTCCATAAAGGCATACAGGAAACCAGTGAAAGGATTCTTTTCTAGTAGGAAGGAAAAGGTGATATTTTACTGCCATCTCTGCAAATGTTGCTTTGATAATGGGAATCATTATAGGTATTGATTTTGCTGATGTGCCAGGGAATAAACTACAGCCTTGTACATCTGCAAACAAAACGCTGCTGCACATTGGACAATTTCTCTCTTTTTGTAAGTAAAGTCCCTCTGACTCTTTGCAGCTTGACTAGAGGTTAACCTGTATCATGTACTCACTACAGATTACACATCTACTCCAGATTTGGAATAATGCCTTCAGCTAAAGTTGTCATAACCCCTTGGTGGCTTATACAAACCACTTTTAAAAAGAATTTTACTCAGTTTCTTGTATCTGTGTTAGCTCAATAGGGATGATCAAAAGTTAAAAACTTGAAGTCAAGAAGTTCAGCTGCTTCTAAACATTTGTACAAAGTATATCCACTGAATAAGATGCTTCCTGTTCTCACGTACTCCCCTCCCTGGGCAGCACTGTATTTTGAAAATGGATGAGAAAGTAGGTCACCAATGCAATTTTTTCCCTCAAAGATGTTTGTCTGTCTGTGCTATGAGCTATAACTCCTCCATGGACAAAAGCTGTAGTGAGACTGGCCTATAACAACAGAACTTCTCCCTTCTTGTCAGGTGCCTTTCTCCTCCCCATCCTTCTGCTAGAACAAGCCGGGTACCCCGAGGCAAGATCTTGGCTTGTGGCTCTGCCAAGCGGCTTTACTTGCTCTTATCTTGAGGAAGGGATCTGAAACAGCAGAAATACCTCTGGCACAGATCAGAAAGGTGTGAAGAAAGAGGACCAGGATTCTGGCAGAATCTGGCAGATAGGGAGTCAGCAGAAGGGAAGAAACACCAAATAGGAAAAAAAAAAAAAATTCATAAAATAACTGCAATGCCTAAAAGAGGTGAATGCTGCAAGGAGCCATGAAGGCAGAGCCACAACATTCTTTTTTTTTAAGAGCTGTATGTGACGTCCAACAAGAACACTTGTTATCTTGATCTGCAAAGGGAGTAGGCAGAACTACTTCACACCAATCCCAGTTGACATTTCCTAGGAAAATTTAGCTAAACACTTCACTTCTTTCAAAAAAGCCTGAGATAGAGAGAAATATTAAAATGAGGTAAAACAGCGGCACATAATGTTCTGCTTCTACATGCTATCCAAAAAGTATCCTCAGGAACACACACTGATACCTCTGGTGGAAAACTCAGAACAAGCTTGGGGTCTTGCAAAGCTTTTCTCTGTTGTGATCATGTATTTAACAATCAATATATTTCAGATTAGGCAGTTATCTTTATTCTAAATTTAAGTTCTTGCAAGAGGACTTGATTGCCTCTCAGTTCCTGAACATTTGTGATGGAAATAAATATTCAAGCCCTGCTATGAAGAGGTATCTGAAATTATCAGTGGTTGACCCTTGTAGGTCATACTTCCTTCATATGCTGAATTAAACCTGATTCCTACTTTTTCCTTTTTACCACCTATTTCCTCCTTCCTCTTTTAATTATACCGCCAACTCCTAATCTCATCATTTGGCCTTTCACCTCCCTGAAAGCTCACAATTCTTGATCTTCTTAATCTAGGATCATTACCATCAATCACTCCTTTAGGCAAGTGAAATCTGTTTTCACAGAGGGATGACAGAGGCCTAAAAATCTTTTGGGCTGAGAATATTCTTTTAGTTCTGATGTCAGTTGGGGTTTTTGACTAAACTATGCCTAGTGGTATCTTTTGCTGATTAGACACTCCAGAGTGATCAACAGAAATTTGCTTGGACTGTGGTTCCTTCCAGGCTGAGTAATTTAGTGGGAGAGATGGAGGATTAACTTAATTAAATCAACTAATACTTTGACAGTATTAGGGATTCTGCTAAGATTAATGAGGACTAAGGTTAATGAGGACTGAGTTTTCCTTTCCTATGTCTTAGTATCTTTAAGATAGTACCACTCACCAGACTTGCCTCACTGCAGCTCCCCTCACATTCTGTACACTGTCTGTGATATCTCTCAATGTCTTATTCATCTGCTTCTCTAAAATGGATCATTCCAAGTTTTTCTACATCTTTTACTGAGTAAAAGTTTTCTGCTGGCCCACTTTGCAAGGCTCCTTCTCATTCATCTCTTCCATGAAGCTGGGCACCTACCAAAGTGGCTGCACAAAATATACAAATTTCTCTTTGTGTATAATTAACCTGCTGAACAGTGCTGTGGTAAACACATCTTTAGGTAACCACAAATTATTATTGTTTTAACTCACAACCTCTTCGTTCCCCTGTTATCTGCATTGTTTTCATAAGGCCCACTGAAGCACCTACTGCACTGCTAGGTCCTGTAAAAAAAGAACAAAATACTAAGATAACAGGAACCTTATAAACAAGGAAGGTCTTAAGCCATACCAGACTGCAATGTTTGAATGCAATTTTTTCAGATGCTCTTTCTGTATCTTTTTCCCTCTGGCACCTTGCTGTCCAAATGCTAGTAACACCACTTTCAGAAGTCCTGTCCCAGGAATAGTACCACTGATATTAATGATACACTGAAAGAACAGAAAACCACTGCACAGAGCAAATGTATTTTCTGAATGCTGCTGAAGCTTTGGAAATGTGATGCATTTCTAGCTAAACTTTCTCATTTGTTTTTACACATATTTCTTACCTTTTAGAGATAAGGGAAGAAATATGTGTAATTTCTTACCTTATCTCTTACCTTACTCTAAAATTTCTTACCTTTTAGAGGTATTTTTCATATGTTTGGATTTTCTTAAATCCAGTGCATTCAGAATTATAAAAAAGGAAATATGAGGAGAGAAATATTTCAGACCTGAGAGCAGATTTATGTATTACATGTGGTTAAAAAAAGAAAAACAAACCTGTCAGCAACTAACCACAAAAATTCACTATATTTTTTTAAAAATTAAAATTCTTAAATAGAAAGCACTACACACTAAAGATTTAATAACCCCACTACTCATTCATCTAAAA
Organism: Vireo altiloquus; assembly: GCA_013396875.1. NCBI lineage: Eukaryota > Metazoa > Chordata > Aves > Passeriformes > Vireonidae > Vireo > Vireo altiloquus. Next base: position 364,282 of record VZRF01014657.1, read on the forward strand.
TTTTCCAGTTGAAAGATACCATTTTAGCACAAGTTTAGTAAAATCTCTTGGTACTCTAGACATAACATCTTCGGGGGTTTTTTTGTTACCTTTTGGTTTATATTTCCTAATTTTTTAAAGGCTTTTCAAAACTTTCAGACAGGGCAAGATCCTGAAAATGTTATGTAAAAGCCCTCTTGGACCCTTGTGCTCTTTCTAAGAGGATATGGAACAGATCTGGAAGGGGATTAAACAAAGGAATAAATAAACATTATAATACTACCACCACCTATAAAAAATTTACTTCTGATTGGCTTATTTTGTTTTCAAGGGCTTTGAAATTACTAACAACCTTGATGGATCAAAAACAAAAAATAAAGCCACTATCATATTTCTTTTTTTTTAACGTATGTGCTGCGTTCTCTTGAAATGCACTGGGTTAACAGCATTACAGATGCTCTTTAAATAGCAAATGGATGCACTCCTGGCATCAGCCACACTGAAACCTTCCCTAAAATGCTCCTTCCTAAAATGCTCCATCCCCAATCCATTCAGGTAGGCTAAAAGGGTCCCCCTCACTCAGCCCCTTGTAGAAGTTATCAGTAAAAATGCAAATGAATTGTGATTATTTTTCTTTTAAAACAAAGATAGCATCTACTCCTGCAGAAGTTCAACCTATCTAATCAATTTGATCAAGCTATTTATACACATTTCTTCTATGATTCTCTGTGGCATAAGATTTCACTAAGGTCACTGGAGACATTGATGCCTGGTAAATTGCCAGTAATCAAAGGTTCTCAAGTACTTGTCACTTCCTTTCAAGCTTAGTCTATCTTTACCAAGAGGCAGACTTAGTTCACCAGCTAGAGACCATTTATTCATATGGATAACACTCAGGAATAATGCATTATACCATTAAAACATCCATACTGTTGCAGGAACATTTGTTCTAAACCAATCTCATTTTTCTGAAATCAGACTGCGGCCAATGAAAAGGGAAGTCTTGTCATGTCTCTGCAACAAGACTGCTCTCCCACATGAAAGGCTTTGTTTCCCAGCTCCTCTTGTCTCCTTTGAGCCCTGTCCCCCAAGGCCTCTGCTTAGTTTAGATTCTGAAATATATGCAGGCAGGGAAAGATGTGTGATTTTAGAGTTCTAGTTCCACTTCAGTTCTTCCAGTTGCTCTTTCCAGTTGAAGTAGGTTGCTGGCCAACAAAAAGGTTAGATAACCTTAACTGGAAAACATTTAGGGTAGATACTATTGCACTCCTAAAGATACAAAGATCTTCTTTTCAGACATCTTGATTAAAGCCATAAAAAAAATAATTGAAAAAAAAGGAAGCAGGTCATTAGTTGGGGAAATCAGTATAGCTCCACTGAAATGACAAGCCCACATCAGTTAATGCCACCTCTGCACTACATTTAAATTATGTTCAGAATTACCTGGTATTTTAAAAAAATTCTGTGAAGAAATTTCATTGTCTTTTGAAGAAACATGCTAGAGTTAAATGCTCCTGCAGAAATATGAGAGGAAGATACATCTCTCCAACCTATCAAATTGTTCAGAAGTTTACTGGGTGGAAAAGATATGGTTGCAGGAAGAATTAAAGAAATTCTGAATGATAAATTAGTAATGAAATACTCTTATCAGTGGAAGCCTTTGGAAAACACCCAAAACAGACTTTAACTGAAAGGTAGCGATAATCATTTATTATTCATAAAACTTTTGTTGAAGGAGTCCTATGCAAGGACTGTTCTCTTTCTCCACAACACCTGACTATTAGTCATATGGATTGCTTTCTGACAAGGACTGCTAGAGTTTCCCACTTGTGATCAGCTACAAGTAAGTGGAAGGCTTCCTTTGGCAGTGTAAGGTGCTGTGCAATATGACTCAACATAGGGCTGTAAAAAGCATAGAACTTCTTTGCCCTAACAGCAGCCTAGCTCCCATCAGACATCCCAAAATCAGACCATGAGATGCAGTCAGACACTGAACGATATAACCCCACCAATCTGTTCTGGTTTAACCATCCTCCTTTGCCTCTCTATTTTGGGCATACAGTGTTGCTTCCCGGACTGACAGTTTGGGGCCAGTTACAATCAGCAGCTTGAGGGCTGCATTTATATTTGAGGCAGCCATTTTCTTCTTTTCCCAAACCCTCTTTCCTCATGATCAGGCTGCAAACAAATGATCCTGCAAGGACCCCATCTGGGAAAGCTGAGAGCTTGCAGTGACTAGGCTGGTTCTTTGTACTGACAGCTAAACAAACCTGAAGTATCCTCACACCACAAACCTTACTGCGTCTGTTCCCCAGCACACCGTATCTTCAAATTAAATTTAAACAATACCTAAACAAGCTCGCTTCTTTTGAAATCATAAAATGAGAACACTATGGACACATCCTTTTAAATTATTTGAACGATATCTTCAATAACTTGCAGCAATTGTTCAGTATATTGGAAATTTCACAATTTCCCAAGTGCACATATCCTGAATGCTACAGGACCTCATTCCCCTCATAAAACTTTCATATGACCTGCAACTACAAGATGCTGCCATAAAATAGCACACTGGTACTAGAACCATCCTCTGGATGCAATCAATGCTCTTTGTGCATAAGCAGGGCTTAAGGAGAAATAAACAAAACACAGTTACTCCACTCCCTTAAAACAGGGTAGATTGCACATCAGTATTCTGGTTAGTCAGCCACCTCACCAGCAATCAAAATAAGCAACTTAATTACAAATGTTATTTTTGGAACCTGAAAGGAGTTACAGCACAGAGGATGTCAGCTATCTGCATTTATGGTGCTTTCATCTGTGAATTCATCTTTCAAGCAAAAGCCACATATTTACTTGATATAAATTTATACTCACTCTTACCTCGAACAATTTCAAAGTTATCAGTCACATCCTACACACCAGTATGAACTGAGAAGAACCATAGACACCCTCCCTAAGATGTTTTAGAGGCCTCTCTCTCCAACAGCTTGATGGGTCTGAGGGACCCATCATGATCATCAGTGTGATGGAAGTCTGTGTTACCCTAAATGGTGCCTGTGCCTAAAGTACCAAAATATTGCAATGTGAGACTTGCTTGCACTTCTTGTTTCCTCCCTCATGACATCTATAATACCATTTACTTGCGCACTCTGGAAAGTTCACATTATTTCCATCACGGATTTCAAAAACTCTGAAACCACCCAAATGATTTTCTGTCAAATTTTCTCTCCACTCCTATGTGTCAAGAGCACTGCAAGATCTTTTAAGCTGCACTGTAGGGAGTCAACATGCTTTTAGGTGATGGCAGCATACCAGTATTAATTTGACTAACCTAGTTCAGCATGCAGTATGCAATTATTTCCCACTCTGCTCCTGATTTTTTCCCCAACCTATTTTCAATTTAATTTATATGTTGGTAAGGATTCTACCTTTAGAAAAGATAGCTAGTCCACAAGCCTTCCATTATGCTGCAGCTGCTGCTGTTATATTTGTCACTAAAAAAAAATCTCACCTTCTGAGACAATGGGATTTGAATCACAATTGCTAAATATATCATATATAGAAATTTGATTGCTTTGCTTTATTTTTCCTGAAGGGGAGAAACAGGGGGGCAAAACCGTACCATTTATTTCATGCTTCACTATAGTGTAATTCTAGACCCTAAGATTTCTACCATTCCTATTTTGGTAATGAATGGAATGTAAAAGGGAGGTATTTAAAATTAATTGCAGCAGTTCTGAGGGTTAAACCTGCTTAACCCAACCTTTTATTAAGAGAATATCAACAGAGCATATATCTTGTCTAGGGAGTGCTGGGACATCATTATTCTTCTACCAGCATGTTTAATTCTAAAACCTGGGATTTCTTCAGGTTCCTGTAGGCGTCATGCACACCATAAACCCATCCCATATTATGGCATCTGTTCTGAGCTACTCACTACAGCAGGATTTGACCTGAGAAACTCTAGAGTTTTGTTTTACTTTATTAACTTGGAGTACTTTTAAACAGTTTTTAAACAAAGCTCTTCCCTTGACCAGCAAGGGAATTTTCAGCCTGAAGTTTTTAGCAGCATCCGGTGAGGCTCTTGGCCAAGTTCTCCAGATACTGTATATCCACAAGGACAGCCTGCTGGCTCTTGCTGTGGCATTTTCTTAATCCTCAGAACAGATTTCCTGGATCTAGGAAATTTAATTCCTGACTCCTTTGACCCAGATGCTGGCGAAAATGTAGTCTGCAGTCTGTACGTAAATAGGTGTGTTCATTTTTTCTTTTTTTTTTCTTTCTAGGAACTGGTCTTGCTGTTAAATTTTTCTAAAACAGTCATATTAATATGTTCAAAAATCCACTGTTGAGTTTCAGATAAAGGATCACATCTGTTCATGAAAATCTTCTTCTCAGCTGGGTTGCAATCTATGCAGCTGCTGCTTACCGGATGGAACAAAGTTTTGTCCTACAGGAATGAAAAAAAAATAGAATTAAGTAGCAAATGCTTAATCACTGGAAGTGTTCTCATTTTACAGAACATGGATTAACACAGCCCTGTTTGAAATGATTTTGTAGTCTTTGTGCACCAACCCTGTGTAATAACTACAGCTACTGTTAGAAAGCTGTAGAGAATGGAGTACTTTCTTCCCTTGGGCTATTATCCTTTAAGAAAGTGGGGATTCAAGAAAGAGGGAGACATCATCTGGTCTTTGACTAACAACTGCATAATATAATGAAAAAAATAGAATGTCTTTAAACATCTTTGCATACCACATATTTGCTTGGAGCCCATTTAAATATCTGAACATGAAAAATGGATTTGTTTGGGTTGTTTTTAGAAAAGTCTTGTTCTTGACAATATTGTGTTTCTTGGCTGGGGGAGCTGTAAAATCTTCAACTTGGTGAAGATGTTAAAAATGAATTAACTGAAGTGGTGGACAGATGGACACAGGATTGATGCTCTCATCCCATTCAATGCAGACTTTGCCTGTGGCCTCGCTAAGACCAGCCACTGAAATATGCTCTTTCTCCTACTTAGATGGAAATCCTAACACTGATTTAGCTCCATATGGAGATTTTGGGAGAGTAAGCATGGATTAATTTGCTTTAAAAAGCATATTTACGATGATTAATTTTATTAATTTTACTAACAAAATTGAAGTGAATATTAAGAAACCTGACTGTGAATCTTTGTTAGAGCAGAAAGTACTCAGTTGAGCAGCTGGTATATGTGAGTTTCAACATACTTAGTTCATGTAGGCAAGTGTTTAGAGAAAGACAGATGTGGGAGTCATTAGATGGTTTGAAAGTTTTCAGGGACTATACTGCATCTGTTGAAATAAATTTCAGATTACTCTTGGTAAACCACATTCAGGCTTTTTCCCTCCATGCCAATGATGCTCCACCAGTATTTTAATACTAATCCAGGATGTGCCTGCTTGCCCAGGTGACAGGGGGAAAAAAAATCGACTTGTCAAATTGCTATTGATTAAAAACTCCCACAAGTACTCTAGGTGCTGAGCAACAATCATAGAAACTTCTCTTTAATGAAAAATACCCCCCCATTAAAAAACAAAACAAAAACCAAAAAAACAGAAACAGCAGCTATTTAAAACCACTTTGAAAAATTAAGGTTTTTTTTTTAATTTAGGAAAGATGAAATTCATTGATTTGTGGTTTGTGAAAAAATAGTAAAGTAAAATGCCTCTTTTTAAAATTAATATAGGCAATAAAGAACAAAGTCAAAAGTACCTGGTGCTCTGGCTGAGGGGGATGGTGTTACATCTGCCTTTCACACTGTGTTTTACCTCCAGCACTGGCCTTTCCCCAAAACCAGTGGATGAACACACATCCCCCCAGCAGATCGAAATTCAGAGCCATCAAAGCTGACAGGACCAAACCAAACTCGTGTTCTACAAGGAGAGCAGGGAGGATACTTCAGCTCGCAAGAAGAGGGTAACTGTACCATGTACAAAGGGCTATTGTGTCCCTACTAGGAGGAGGAGGGCTTGCAAGAACTGCCAGGCACCCTTTGGAGCCTTGCTGGCTCCTCCTGTCCTCAGAAGAGCTTGATGGAGTGGCACTGCCCAAAATCAGGACACACTGACTGTGCCATTGCCACCCTGCCTGATGTGGGACCTTGAAGGAAGGGAGCATATGGTTTTCCTTGCACTATAGCTGGGCATGAGAGCCAAGCAAGCTATTACGAAGCCAAAGCTGGAATACTGGAAGCTTTAATAAGATAGCTGGTATAAGAAGAAAAGAAACAGCTTCAGCACTTAAAGCTTGCTATGAAAAACACTCCAGCCTTTCCAGAAAGCTGGCAGTCTTTCTAACAGAAATATCACAGGCAGGCAATTTTTGAGTGAAGCATTATTGGTGCTTTTATTTAGGGAGTCTGGTTATTAGGAAGGAAGAGTCTTTTAAAAATAGGGACAGAGTTACCACTCTAGAAGAACTTCTGGCTGACTTATATATATACATATATAAAGGCTTATTGATTTATCATCTCAAGATTATGCTGATTTAAGGTCAAAGGCTGGTGGTCTTATGGATTTCAGTGGAAGCAGGCTCAAGACTTCAAGGGGTAACAGTTGCGTGCACCCAGAGAAGAACTTTACAAGAGAAAAACATAAATTCCTCTTTACACCAATATTGAGAAACTTTAAGCACTCTTGTAGAGATATTTCTAATATCAGAGCATAGCAGAGTATTTTTTTTCCTTCTGCATGAAAGCAAGCCTGAAGACTATTTGCAGAAGGAGAAACTCCTCCGTAAGGTAATTGGGCTCGAGAGTTCAGGGGGGCTGGTAATGAGACACAGAGCCTTTCATTTTTAATAGGTCACTGCTATAACTATGGCCAATGTCAAGAGTAACTAGAAGTCATTATCAGCTGGTGGCTGTGGTAGTTTATCTGAAATTAGTTGGTAGCTCCAGTGCAGTTTCAGCAGGACTGACATCCATAGGATAAAAGCCACTACCACAATGCCATGACTTTGGTTGTCTGAGGGAATATTCTATGCAGCTCCCATGTGATGAGTGAAGTGACTCTTACAGTTTGTCCCTGAAGCTGTCAGGAGACTATGAGCAAACCCCTGTCTTCTGCGTACAGTTTTTGATGCTGTCAGTCTAGCATCTATCATAATCACTAGGCTCAGGGTAGAATTACCATATAATGGAACTGATTTTGCACAATTGTTTCTTTTTAAAGACCTACTAAATCAGCCCTCTCTTGGATACTTCTGCTCTACAAATAGCAGCAGTGGGCCTCTGGCACATAAATTGAATCATACTTTATCAGAACCAATGCACTACCTGTCAGCCCAGAATGATGCTACATTGAAAACCAGAAGCTTATTCCTTTATTATGAGGAACAGAAATTTGTAGGCACTGCTCATCATTGGCTCTGGCATGGTTAGGAACATCAAATAGAGTGAAAGAAATGGCTTTAGCTTGGGAAGCTAATGCCATTCTACCAAATATCTAACAATTACAGGTTATCTACATTTATCTATCTAATATCTTACATTACCACCAATACGGTGCCAATATTTTTTGTCCTGGCATTACACTCACGTTCTTCTATTTACAACCCACAGCAATGTCTGCAGTACTGCTTGGATTTATTCTGCACCATTGCTTCTTACAGGGTTTTCTCAAAGGTATACTTGGCTGTAGACCAGTACTTCAGATTGGTCCTAAGAAAATTGATTACTTAATACTGCAGACTTCCAAATAGCTGCTCAGACGTAGTTTAAGCAGTATGGGAATAAGAACAGTTTTTTGACACATGTTTATTAGTGGTTTAGGGTTAGGCTTCATTCATCTAAAAAGAATGTGGTTTGCAAGCTCTGAGATGGCACTGCAATGAGGAGCAAAGTGCACATAATGGGGATAGGCTGAAAATTTTTTCCAGAAGAGCACTCCTTACCCAAAGTAAAATATTAATGTGTTCTACTTGCCACTAAAATATTTAAGCTGTTTTTATTCGCCAGGATCCAAACCCAGGTTGTTACGATTTCTATGCTATAAGAATATGGAATCTGAAAATAGTGCCTGGCTTCAAATTGCATTTGCAGCACTGTGTAATCACTTCACAGCCATAAATTTTTATCAGTGGCTCAAGGATGCAAATGATCATGAGAAGAGACTCATCTTTAAATGAATAAAAACCTCTTATCTTCTAGTTTTATAGAAATATTATTACAGGACAGTAAGAAATGCTTCATATTAGGCATCTTATAAGACATTGACAAGCAAGGTCATTTCTCCTAAAGCATGAGAAGAATTTTTGGCAGGATAGATACATGATCATTAGGTAGCTATAGTGTATATAAGTGGTGCAGAGAACTGAAGAGAATGGCTGACCTGCTCTCTGTTTCTTAAAAGGAAACACTTTTTTCTTAACCACATTATTATTCTTATTTCTTTAGGGTGCCAGATTCAGTAGCATGCCATTCTCTAGGTAAAGGGCTCTGGCACAGATCAGTTTTTGTTTTGTAAGGGGGGGAAAAACTAAAAGTTCTATTGCCAAGATGCTTTCAAAGCTGGAAAAGGATTATATCATACATAAGATTTCTGGAGGTATAGCTGTACTATCAAAAATCTCTAATACAAATCTCTTTTTTATCTGAGGAAATAGACTATAGGAAATATTAAAAAATACTTACTGTGTAGCACTAAACTAAACCTAAAGAAAACCATGTGTACATAGTTCTATTATTCCAATGCAGTTTCTTAACTTGAAGGTTTATGCAAATTGACCAGCTTGCTGTAGGGTTGGGATTACAGTTAAGAATGTGTCAGTACTTCCATCATAACAAAACTTTGTGGTGTTTCTTGTTGAGATGGTAATGCCTGTCTTGCATTGAGAATTTTTATATGAGCCCTGTCAGCCTTCTGGAAATTAAAAATGAAGCTGTGCAGAAAATCTAATAAAATGTACGCTGTGTATTTTTTCCAAATGTAATTTATTTTTAGGTACCTGCTGTATTCTGTCTTCATCAAAGGTGATGAGCCTTACAGAGGGTAGCTCCAGACCTGCATTTTGTCATATGAACCAGCTATATTAAGCAACAATGAAGTGCTAAAGGTATGAAAGCTTTTTGATTTGCAGCTTGGGTACGCAAAAAGATAAATCGGAATGGTTTTGAAGCAAGAACGCATTAGTATGGCATTATAAAGTCAGACAGGCAGCAATACAACCCCCATAATTTTCATCCTCTAAATATCTGCCCCATACATTCTAACTTTCTTAAAGGAAATACCTCGCTTTCAAAGGGACTACACTTCTGGAAAATCTTATGGTGGACCTCCATTTGCAACATAAATAAGGTAAAAAGGCCAAGCTAATAAGTAGGCACTCAGAAAAAGTGCCAGGACAAACCAGCTTTTAATGATTCTGAATTAGTCTTCTACTATATATATTTTCAAATTAGAAAACAGTATTGAGGTTTATGTGACAAAAACCAGTTCCTAGTACTTTGGCCTCAGCTTAAGCAAGGTGAAGGGCAAGGCACAATGGTCAAAGAAAACTGAAGCATGTGTGAGAGGAATCCTCAGTGCCTCAGAGATATCCTTATCCTGAATGGAATATAGCGTTTATTAGTGAAATCTTTAATCAAGGCAACTTGCTGATAAACCATTAAAAAACCCTAACAACAACAACAACAACAGCAAATCAGTAGCATTACCAGGACTTTTTACCATAACTGAAGCTCTGACAGTTTTTAGCTTGACCTCCCGTTTCCAGTGATTTATAAAAATGGGCTGAAATTCAGCAGATCAAAGTAGCATCTAAGCTGCTTATCTTTAGTTTATAAACTCCTGCCTTCTTTGGGCTTACAGCAGTGCTTTTAATGTTGGGTTGGATGTGGTTTTTTCTTTGTTTTGGGTTTTTTTGAGGGAGATTTTTCTGCCACTTGTAATCTCTAAAATGTAGTAAAGTAATAACATTTAACTCTTGAGCAGCATGTCTTGCTGCTGTCACACTGGATGAAAATATTTCCAAGAGCGCCTCTGCTAAAATGACACAAGCATCTTGAAGTGCCGGAATGGTAAGACCTTTCAGGGAACAGATCCAATACAGACACTCTCTGAGCTGGATCAGATCCATTTTCATTTAAATTTGACCTAAATATCTGAATGCTCAAAAGGAACATGTTCTAGAGAGATTACCACAAAATTAAATTGGAATAGGATGTGGTGGATTTTAAAACAAAACTTGTTTGATGGGAAAACACAAGCCTGTGCTAAACTGAATACAGGCTCAAGACAGTCTGAACCTCCAAGATGCCCCACAGCGACTCTGACCTTCCTATAGCTCCAGTGCTGGTTTCCCTTCATCCCGTGACAGTCATACAGTGTGACAGGGCTACTGTGCGAGATGGCATCGAAGCAGAATTTCCTGGTGTGAAGGGGCTCCCCAGGGCGGATGTCTTCTCTCCAACCAAAGGTGAAGAGCTAGGAAAACAATCAGGCAATGATATGAGCCACGGATAAAATGATCTATTATTAGTGAAAAACATTGAAAACAACACACAAAGCTTAATGCAGGATTCCCTTTTTGCACACCCCAGATGCTGGCTAACTGAGGCTCTGCCTGCATATGATTCAGTGATGCCAACCACCTTAATTAAAGTGCAACAGAGGCCATGTGGAATATACCCCATGAAAGCACAATCCCTATGTCAGGGAAGGAAAAAATCTCTAGTGACACAGAGAGGGGATATGCTGTATTAAAGCTTTTAGTTACCCCAGTTAAAGCAGCACCTGTATGCACTAGGATTTCAGCTACCTAGGACTCAGAGAGCCTCCGTCAGTGATGTTCCTTTAGCTCTCATTTGGGTCTGAACAGGCTGCCTAGAGAGATCTTCCCACCACAGCCTATTCCCTATGTTTAATGAGCAGTTTCCTTCTGTTTAGAGTGGACACTGCTACAAGAGCCTCTCTCAACTGTCTCTTTTCCCTAAACAACACATGTTAAATGATCTTCATCTTTCTACTGTGAAACCTGTGAGCTACAGGCAGCTTGTCAAAACCCTTTTTCTCCCTGCCTGAGAGGAGTCATGGAGGGTCACAGTTAATAGAGGAATCCTTCTCAATTAGACATCAGCTGTCTGAAGTGATGCTGTGACACTGCAGTCTTTCAATCATCGGATGAAGGTGACAGGTCTGACAGCTTCAAATTTAAAGATGTGGAGTGCATTTTCCTTTCCATGGACCAATCCTTGCAGAAAAGAGGTTGCAGGTTGTAAATTACTACCTAGAAGCTCTGTTGAGAGCTGTGAGGTTCTTTTCTTTCTTTTTTTTTTCCCCTTTTTTGAGTGAGTGCTATTCTTTGGCTTTCTGCATGACTTTTGATTTTCCATAGGAATAAAAAAAAAGACGTAGCACTGAGAAAGTGGAGCTCACTTTAAATGAGCAAACTTTGCTAGTAGAAAATGTTCAGCTGAGATGGTTCATGTGGAACTGCATGCAGGCTCGTTATGCAGAGAAGCAGCTCCTCATACTGAGTTCAGCTCCCCATACTGAGCTCAGACTGTCCAACTCCTCATCTCAGGTTCCTTTTGGCCTTTACCTAGCACCCTACTCCTCTAGTGTGTACATTCCCTGAAAGGACCAGCTATAAATTGAAGCTTAATAAATATTATGTGGGTCTGATCCTGAATAATTCTGTGGTGGTTCCCAGATTTTAACCTTTTAATTGCTATAGCTACCTTATTTCCATGGTCTTCCTAAAAGAAACACCTCTTAAAAATACTGCATCTTCAATGCTGTACCATCCTCTGAATACCACATTTGAAAGGTGTTACTGTCTCTCTTGGCTTGTAGGCCCCAAATACAGGCATATATCTGAAAATTTACCTTTTTTGTTCTGTGTCTTATTGTGAGCCCTTGTTTTCTCTGTTAGCTGCTGTTACTCCTTATTTATATCTGTACTGAAGGTTTTGTAAAGAGGGTTTTCTGAATCTGTCTCTGTGTCCTGTTTATTTCTTCTATCTTCCAGAGTGCATTTTACATTTATCTGCAGTAAAATGCAGTGGACAGCTTTAACCTCATTTTCAAAGCAATTTCTGCTTTTCGAAAGGTTAAATCTTTTTCCACTTTTTTCATGTTTCTTTGAAGCATCATCATGGACTCCTTACTATAACTTATCATTTCACAAGCAAAGACAGAAGTAAGACTTGGTACAGAAAAAGCTATGTTGCTGTTTCTTTAGAAAAGAGAAGCCAGAGACAATTTTCTGTTAACAAAAAGCCAGCAAAAGCCATTTTCTTTATCTTATCCTTTACCTTTCTATAGACATGCAATAAACCTAGATTTCAAAGTGATGAATAACAAATACCTAAAGGAATGGTGTGGAACAGTGCTTCTCAGATATTCTCAATCTTATTACTACTACTGCAGAGAGAGATCCTATTTCAGGACCATCCCCATCTTTCCCAGTGGGTGGCTCGCCAAATTTCTCATTCTGTGCATGAGTGGTGAGCTGAGGGGCCAATTCTTGCTGCTCTCTGGACCTTGGCCTGAGGACTACTAGCCCACTGAATGCATCAGTACACCTGAAAGAGCTCAAGCCAGCCTGTAAATCAGATCATACTGATCCAGACTACCCCTTTGCTCTTTCCACTCCTCTGTGGTTTTTGAAGACTGCCAGGGCTGTGTCCTGTTTGCAAGTCAAGACATAGTAACAGTAAGGGATTTTTATTCCCTTCCACTGAAAACCAGGATCTGTGTAATATTAGATCTCAATGTTTAGACCAGCTTACATTCTTCTTCCTCCTTCTTTATCCTCACATATTTTCAAAAACAGTTTTATTTTTAAATCAACAAGTATGTCTTCTCCCTAGTGATAATATTATAAAACCAACCTTGTTAGGGACAGGAATTCAATTTTAGGACTAAGAGAGAGAAGAGGAAAAAAAACATAAAAAAAGGTTATAGTTCTCTATGCACCCAATTAGTATTAAGATCTTGCGATTACAGACACAACATGAAGGTGAACAGTCTATCCAATCTCATAATTCTAAGATTTCCTCTTTTAAACAGCAATTTTCGTCTAGTTAACACTGCATCTGGCCAATATAAATATTATCTCTCCACTGCATAATGTCCAACAATCCTACATGTTTTTATCTGGAGCCCAGAGTATATAATGTTCTGCTTTGCCACCACTTGTCACTTTGGATTTCGTTGTTCCTTTGTTAGGAACAAACTGTGTCAGATTTTACAAGGAATGGCTGAGCCTTTTTGTACCCTTTTTGTACTTCATTCATTTCTGACTGCTTGTTGATTTGAAACAAGGCTGCGCTGAAATTCCCAGACACACTATTAGCAAACAGCAGGCTGATTCTTCACCTGCAACACACGAGGTTGCTGTTCACTGTTCCCTGCTGGACCCAAGAAACCCTCTGTCCTGGCTCAGTGGATGCTCATTCTCCTCTTTCGCATTCTCTCATACCAGAGTTGGTAAAACATAGTCCCATTCTCTGCATTTCCAATCAAGCAACCCCCCAGCCCTCATGCTTTGCCTTTTTATGTAGCCGAGCCTTGTCATGCAGTAACTGGGAAAATACAATTTTCCAGCTTCATTTATAATTGGCACAGGGCCTGAAGAATGATTGCCTGATAGAGCCATTGGCCTGGGACTGTCTTTAGGACAAAAGCCCTTTTGATGCCATTAATGCTTTCCAGCCTGGCATTGTCACTCGCTGTCTGGCTGGGGCCCGTGAGCGGGCACTGTGCTTTGACTGTGCCATTACACTTGAGGGGACAACATGTTCCCCCCACCCAAAGATGAAATGCCACGTTTCAGGGCTGGGCTCTGGCTTGAACTATACCTCCAAGTAGAGAACAAAGAGCTGGGCACTTGCTGGAGATGGTGCCTGTCCACCTATTCCCCGACAAGGCTAGGGAACTTGGTAAGAGACAGCGATGCCTCTCACTTTTGTTTGCTGTTGGTTATCAGTCCAGCAGAGCCCTAGTTCCCCTTGAAGCCAAACATTAGTTCTTGGAAGAGAGAGGTGGAAGAATGCTGTGCCATGACATACCCTCCTGCCTCTTTTCTTCCCCTCCAGTTCTTAATTTTGGGGAAGTTTCCAGAAACCTCAGTGACACATCCTCGCCTCTCACCCATCTGCTGTTTATCAGAAAGCCTGCAAGTGCCTCACAAACCCATTGACTGCTGTTTGCCCAGTGGGGCTTGCACAGCCCTGAGGTGGATCGTCATCTTCCCCTCCTTCCTCTCCCGGGATCTGCTAAAGGGCTGTGCCCCTGCCATGGTGGCTGACACTGTCAGCTTTTAATTCCTGCCCTGGAAACATGACATGAATCAAGTGGCACAGAGGATAATCTCTGTCTAGCACCGATGCCTGTCCCACTGGTCACATCAAGCTACTATAGTCTGCCACTGAACTCTGTAAATTTATACCGCAAGTTACAAGTCCAGCTCAGTGTCAACCCATGCTCGAAGTACGATAATAAAATACTTGGTACTTACATTAATACCGCTAGTTTCTACTGGTGTATACAGAACTCATGGAGGCTACAAATTCCGTGAGCTTTAAAAGAAGGAAGAGGAGCTCTGTGAGGCTGCCCGGGGGTTTGACGCCCCACAGACGAGTGCGACAGCAGCGCAGGGCTGGCTCTGAGGGCGGCAGGCCGTGAGGGGAGCTGGCCGTGAGGGGAGCTGGCTCTGAGGGCGGCGGGACGTGAGGGGTGCTGCCTCTGAGGGGAGCTGGCTCTTGAGGGCGGCAGGCCGTGAGGGGCGCTGGCCGTGAGGGCAGCTGGCTCCGAGTGCGGCTGGCCGTGAGGGCGGCTGGCCGTGAGGGCGGCAGGCCGGTCCCGCCGCGGGCCCGTTCCGCTGGGCCGCGCTGCCCCCTGCCGCCTGCCCGCCGCATCGCAGCCGCACCGCCGCAGAGATGAGGCCCTCCCGGGAAGGTTTCCACGGTCTCCGGCAATGCGAGGGTATGCGCTGTTCCCCACCAGCCCGGCAGAGACAGTTCGTCCTGTCCCTGGGGCACACGACAAGCACCGAAGTGCTTGAGGCTTCCCAGCTCTGGTTCTGGGATCTGAGGAGCTGGCTGGTTGAACTCCCTTCGTGCTAGCTTCACCTACTGGTTCTAACGAAGTCACTTTGTGTCCTTAGTACAGAGGAAGACCTTTATATCCAGTCTGATCCCAAACGTGGCAGCACCCTGGAGTACGCTGAAACACGGATTCCTCCCTAACATCCTTCTCCCTTTGTGTCATTTCCCCTTTGTGCAAGCCTTTATTCCTGCAAAGAATATTTCAAGTCTCCTTTTTCTCTGCTAACTTTTTTTCTTTCTCACCTTTTCATCCAACTTTTTTCCTCCTTTCTCATCTCTGGCAGCCTCAGCATTCCCCCCTCCCTTCTTGAGGAGGGTTTGGAGCTTTGCAGATTTTAAAGCCAGAGAACACTGTGATGGTCTAGTCTGGACCATACAACTTCCTTCAATTAATTCCTTGAATTACTGTATGTCTTTCAGAATAATTATATTTATCTAGTCTTGGTATCCTATCCCCATGCAGTATCTTTGGTAGCTATCTGAAGAAGTCTTCTTTCAGCAACTTCTTTTTTTGCCATGTTGGCACTTACCTAAATTGAGATAATCCTTCAGCTTCTTGGTTTCATACACTTGCAGCTCTCCTCTTGCATTTCTCAGTATCCTTAGAGCATGATTTCTTGACCTCAGCACTTCAAATACCCCTCAGAACTCCTCTCTCCTGAGCTTTTAAGTTTTTACAAAGTGCCATGTGTGGCTGCCAGGTCAACTTTTCTCCTCAGCATTAGGAATCTTTTACTAATCTGGGGCCTTTTCCTGTGAAAGACACGCTCACTAAATTTGCTAATAAATGGTTAGGTTGTACTTTTCATCTGGATTCTCTTTGGTCACATTGGCCAGACCCATGGCCTGTGAGTCATGATCCCTTTCCTATGGAACTCACAGTGAGTAAAAATCTGAGCTCTTTTCCTCCATACTCCTATGAACTAATATTCTTCTACCTAACCAACCTAAATAAAAGGTTTTTTTGAGTCTTTGTAATTCCTTGTCTTTTGAAATGCTTTTTTGCTTGCTTTTACCCATTTATCTTACTTATACCTCATATTTGTTTAAAATGTAACTGCTTATTGAGATGAAAGCATAAAAACAGTCAATGACTGGAGCTGTACAAGGCCTGGTACTGTATTTAAAATATTTTCAGGTAACTCAACCAAAATAAGTATGTTTTCATGACACAGTTAGAGAGAATGGGGCCTCAAAAAGCTCTCTGGGCATTGCAATTCCTTTTGGAAATGAAGACGGCAAAGGTGGCTGCTGGAATTTCTGAGGTTATGTTAAGGAGTACTTTGTAAAAGCCATTAAGGTCAGTAATAATTCACAAATTATTTCTACACTATTTTACCTTAAGAAAAGGAGAAGCCCTCAGAAAAATGTTTAAAAGCTGAAAAAGAGAAGCAACAATGTTACCCTGATTTTCCCTTTCCCCCATTAAAATACCTGCTCATGTGACCATGTTCGTTCTGAGCCGTCCTTCACACAGATGTCCAGCCTCAGCTCTGTCCCCGTGGCTCCGTGTTTGCTGTCCACACAGAGGTTGGCTGCCACATTTCGAATCTGCAAAACCAAGCAGCGACATTTCCCATTAAACTGGGCTGCAGAATAGAGCTTTCAGCATCAGGGGTTAGGAGTTTATCTCTGAAGGACTTGAGAATGACCATCAGTTCCATAAAACTGATAGGAATTACTTTTTAAAGGCTAGAGAGTCATGTCCATTACTCATGAATGAACTAATCTTTTTAGGAGTAGAATCAGAAGAATCAAAGTTTGAAATATTTTACCTAACAAATGAAAGGTAAATCTTATGAAATATATTCATGCAAAAAAACTAAGAGAAAAAGAGTCAAGTTCAAAGCTTGTCTGACTGCTTCTTCCATCCTATGAGAGGAAGAGATCAACAGTATTAGAAGGAACTGATTTCTGTATGAGTACTCTCCCAGGCATGTGAGCAGGAGTATGCATTAAAAATTCAGGCATGCCCTGTTCCAATCCATGCTCTTATTTTGACACAATAACACCATTGTAGATAAGGTCACACATTACTCCCTGAAGTGCATAAAATTAAAAACTACTTAACAAATCTGCACTGAAACTTAAGCTTTTAAAAAGTACTTAACAGATCTGTACTGAAACTTATGCTTACCCATGGAGGTTCCTTCTGCATGCCTGCTGCAAACACTGCAGTGTAACTTGTTCTTAAAAGGAAAATCTCGTTCTTGAGGCTGAAGCAACTGAGTAATAATTAATCTGTGACTATCAATCATACCTGTTACGTACTACTGCAGACACGTATATTTTCTTTGAAACATTGGGTTAAAAAGATTTGCCCACTGCCACCAAAAAGAGCAAAATCCTAACTTCATTTTGCAAATACATACACATTTCTCCGTGAGTACTTTAGTTGGGTTAGTTAAAAATCCTTATAGACACCTCCATAATGAAAAGGATTTCTTAAAAAAACTTACCCTCTCAACGAGATAAACAGAAACTGAGTAACCAAAGTACATGGAAACATGTACAAATTCTATATGTATAATATATAGAAAGCAGGTGCACATTTTGACATTCTGGATGCTACGTTGATCCTTTTTAAAAAGAAAGCTAGATGCTGAATGGAGATACAATAGAGTAGTCATTTGTGTTTTTTCATGAAAAATACTTTAGAAGTCACTGCTGTTGCCATAATATGCCAGACAAATGTACACATCGCCACTGCATACCTCATACACATCCTAAGGATGGAAAACTTCTCAGCATTGCACAAAACACTGTGAGGAGAGGAAATCCTTCTGCACGCAAGATACATGCCAGAGCTACTCTGCTCTTTTTCTGATTCTAGAGGAGAGGGATCGAATCTATTAACCATAATCAGGAAAGATTTACACAGATGGGAAAACAACAGGGAGTGGAGAAAATGTAAAAAACGGTCACCTCCAGGAAAGGTTTTAGGAGGTGCATTTGTTTAGCTTAGAAACGAGCAGACTGGGCAAAAGATGGGAGAGCATCAGTTTGAGCAGCTGCCTCCAGAAACCTTTGATCTTTCACAAGAGCTCAGAGAAGCACTTGTTTTAAAACTTGGACCAGCCCAGTCCTAGGATATTTTTTCTTTTTCCAATACAATAAAAATTGCTAAGGATGAGGTAAAATACTAGCTGTTCATACACACAACCAGATGCAAAAATCCAGCACTGGGCAGCCCCACAGTAAAAAAGATGAAAGGTTAAGTAGTTCTCAACCACCTTCGTTTTCATATCACCCAGCAAAAGAGGCAGGAAAGAATAATGAGTGGAATAGAATTTAATGTCATATTTTTAAAGTTCCATGTGAAACACCTACGCCAAGTATAATTTTTCTGGAGAATGTTCAATCCTTTCTCAATGCACTTAAATTTCCATTGTATAGATAAAGATTTCTGGCCTAATAGAAAATTAAATGATACATCAGTTCAGTTCTTACAGCATGCAAGTTAATTAAAATGGAACTGCTAACAATTGCCATTAATAATTGGGTAAATTTATGTGATTCAGAATTGTAAAATGACAGTGAATACACTCCATGTCCAATTAATGCTTATTGCATTAAAAGGCTTTCATAATTTTGTCTCGATGGCATCACTCCATCCCAGTCTGTGTCATTTGGACTGTGCAGTAAATGTGTTCAGTCCATTTGTGGAAAAGGCCTGAGCTGAAGCTACATTTAGTTCCTTCACTGCTGGAATCTCTCTCACATTCTTTATTTCCTCCCCTCTTCCCTCTGCTCCTGAAAAGTTTGCTTGAGTTAGTTTTTCTTCTGTTTTTTGCAGCCTACATGTTAGTTCATCCTTTTTTTGTTTCATCCTTTCAGCTGCAGAGGGGTCGTGGTTTGTTTTTTGTTCTCTTTTTGTAATAAGGCATTTCAGTCAAGTCTATGCTTTTGTTCTCTGGCGCTTCTGTGTGGCCTTGGCAGTTGCTAGAAACTGAACTGAGCCATCATGCCAGAGCCAGAGCCACGGGGAATGTTCTGCCAAGCGTCAGCACCACACAGCCTGCAAATCCCCTAAGATGCTTCCATGGACACAGGAAGGAAAGCAGAAGCAAAGGGGCTATTTTTTTCCCCTCATTTATACATGAATATGCATTTGAACTGCCTTGTCTCCACACAGCATAATGGGTTTAGGATTTTTGAGTTACAACTAGAAAACAAATAGCTAGTGATCCTAACATGTTTCCAGCATTCATATTTGTGCAACTGTAAGACCAGGGATGAACAGGGGACAGATTTTATCAGCCATGCAGGTAGGGCATTGAGTTGCTACATACAAAACTTGTTTGCTCAACCTTAAATGCCATCATTTGTACACACAGATTAGCATACAGGAAAAGCATGCTTCCAAGGACTCCCATGTATGGACTGACAAGGATGGTTAGTGGTAATATTGAAGGCTGTTTCAGAATGAAACAAATTCTGACAAAAGCACAGGACACTATCTGTAAGTCATTATACATACTTAGCTCTTGAAATGCCATCCTAACTCACTTTGGGACTATGGGCACTGTAGTCCTTACAGAGAGCAGATGAGGTGTAGAAGCATAGAGAATACAGCTTCCCAGGGGCCAGCCATTATATTGACCAATATTCTTTGATAATTCTAAAATTCTACAACTTTTCCCAGGCAAATGAGTTCCTACAAGATTTACTGTTGAGGCAGTGGGTGATGTCCTGGCTCCTGCAGCCTTGCCCAGCCTGCACTGGAGCCAGGTGGTCATCGAGGGACAATTCAGCCTTCATGGAGCCAGAGAGGGGTGAGCTGGAGCAGGACAGGCAAACTCCTGGGGTTCTGGGAGCTGCCCTGCATGTTCATCATGACACAAAACTGTGTAAAAAGCAGAAAGAGGGAAAGAGTAGCAATCTAAAGACAACTGTATGTTCAATATGGTCATCTGTGAACAATGACTGTGAAGATGGTGTCAGGACAATCCTTAGGGATACAGCAACAACAGAAGCACCTTGGTGCTATCAGTTTATATAATACTTTTCCTATGTCTGATTTAATGCCTTAAATATGAAAATGGCTTTAACTCTTAGAAGACATTAGCAATATTCATTTATGTTACTTCTTTGTTTGAGCAGCACTTAGAACCAGTTCTAGTGCACTGCTTACATTCTCAGATAATCCTAGGGCCATCAATGTCTATGGATCAAATACAGAAAAATAATCCACTTCTCCTGTCAACTGATACACAGTAATTTTAGAAGTATTTATCCTTTGTGTGAGCCATAAAAAAGAAAAAGTCAAAGGTAAAGAAGTCGAGCACTGCCAGAGACCTCACTGAAGAAACAGGGGACTCTTATTCAGTGTGACATTGATCCTGATAAAAGAATTTGAATAGTCCAGCCGTGCAGCACTCAGTCTGTGCAGGGTGGGGTTATATCGCATTTGGACAACAGATGTGTGACAATTACTGGGCTCAGACTGACTCATTAAGGGTATGAGGATGACACATTTTAAGAAAAGGAAAATAACCAAAAGAGAAGTTAGTGAGTTCTTAGGCTTTCATCTTTTTTCAAATGTGCCACTTGACTGTGTGCGACATTTTCATGTCAGTGCTGTAAAAGACTTCTGTAAAATCCATGAGTTTGGGGCTGAGAAAGGAATACTTTCAGGTTCTACAGCTTAGCACTGCTGCAGTGACTGAGACACTTCCTCATTAAATTACTGAAGTTCATGTAACAGCAAGTGAAATCAAGCTTAAATAATTCCCTTTGACTCAGTAAAACAACTTTTTTTGTATCACCTTGACTATAGGACTCATGAAATCTAAAATAAATTACAATATCTGATATTATGATTGATTTACTGTAAAATGTGTTTTCAAAGGTATTGGAAGCTGTGATATCTGCAGAATATATTCGTACTGGATCACAGCTTGTAGATCCATGAGTACTTCCTAAGAAAACACCTGGTGTCCAATTCACACCTATTGTTTTAGGTAGTAGAACTTCAAATACACATTACAAATAAATTATTCTGTCTTAAAAAGGCCATGGGATGGGTATTACTGTTTTCAACTAGTACCAGACTTCCCAGTATATTCAAAAGAGTAAGAACAAAATCTAATTGTAAACTTTGCTCTTTTCCACAGTGGAAAAGAGTACAGTTACCTCACTCAAACACAGAACTGACAGTCTCACTAACCTTAATCTGTCTGGATTTGCTATTACATTGCTCTACTGCACATATTTCAGATGTTACAAGGCAGAAGAGATTATCAAGGAAGGTACACCCGGCCAGCTACAAGGACAAAAGGCACAAACACACATAAGAGATAAGGCCATGACAAGCGTAGTAAAAAAGATTGCTTTTTGTTTTCTAGATGTCCTTCTTTTCCATCATAAACAGATTTTGTCATGAAATGTAAGAGTCAGATTTTAAATAAATGTGTTTGCAAAAAAAGAGGAATTGAGCAGAGGCTGTTTATGAGACATTTGCTTTCACACCACATGCTTTTACTAGCTAGATATCACAATACTAGAGCCAAACTTGTCTGAGTACTTCATTGTTTACTCTTTCTCAGACTGGCATAGGCAAGCAGATGTAGAGTACTTCCAAATGGAAGCAGAGAGAGTACTAAATGACAGTCAGTGTTGGCACAGACTTTTGGCATGTATAATCAGCAAGGTTTCTAGAGCTGAGTGATTCTTACAAAGCAGTAACATTACAGTCTGCTTCCCTCTTTCAGCTTCTCACAGACATTGACCTTCAAGTTTTTTCAAGGTCCTTTCAAGTGCCAATAAATTAATTAAAACTGCACAGGAATGTGACAGTCTCAGGAAAAAAGAGTAGTAGGGCTGAAAGTTCTCTTGTTATTTTAACGAAAGTAGGTTTTAGACAAAAAGAAAATCTTTGGTCTTCATGTCCTTCCTAAGAATTTAGTAAGTGCTTTTAAGGCACAGATTTCACATCACCGATATGATCCTTGATTTACTTTTAAAAATACTTGGGTTTATGCAAAGATTATATTAATACTGCTGTGAAAATAATGTATACCTGAATAACAAGCTCCTCCTATTAGACTCTCTTGATTGAGTTAAGGATTGTCCAGCTGGCCAGAGAAATTACACATCTGATCACAGTCCTCCAAGGACATCCATGAATATGTGTGGAAGATAGCGAAGGAAGATCACAGCAGTAGTCATAGCAATCTGATCCAGTCTGACTTCTACTGATAAATTCCTTACCTCTTGGTACACATTAATCTCATAAAGCATGGGCAGCAGCACCAAAAAGAAGAAACTTCAACAACAAAGGAATCCATTACTGCCAAGAAGCAGCAAACAGTAAGACACATATAAATTGGAGTTTTTTTGAACATCTGTAACTAAAAGTTTATAACTAGAACTAAGGCTTGCTAGCACCAAAGAAAGTTATTTTAAAAACCTCATTATGAGGTAATTTGCTTTTCTAAAAAGAAATTCTGGAGAATAGTAGAGGTACCTATGTTTAGAGCCTATGTTTCAGTCTTGACCACTGGGAATATGCAGACTTGTGTCTGATCTTACCAAATGGTCAAAGTTTCCACTTCATCCTTTGGTTTCAAAAAGGAAAGTTAATTTTCTGAGAGCCCCAAAAAAATCTCCTGAAAAATCAGAGAAGGCTAGAACTCACAATACAAATATTCCCATGATTTTTAAAAGACTACCACAATACACTGGAAGAGTGAAGCCTTCCTTATAGATCTTAATGAACTGAGAGAAAAAAGCCATCTGCACACGACCTATCCATGGAGCAAAGCTGCTGTAGTTCTTGGGGGCAAAGGCCACAGCCATTTTTCAGTGCAACTAAGGAAGTAATTTCCTCTCCCTGCACTCCTTGTGTTCTCATTTCTTCTGCACAAAACAAACTGTCAAAGCACAGTTTGCTACAGCTCTGCTCTTCAGAGAGGTCTGAAAGCAGAACATCATTGATCACAGGTGGAAATTTGCAGCTGGCTCTTTGCTCACCCCCTGCTCTGGAGTGATGCTCAGATATTGGCTTCTCTTTTGTGGTCTCTCCCTCCCCTCATCCATCAATGGAGAAATTTTATTTGTCTGCTACTGGTACTCAGTGATGAGAGCACCTACAGAATGCAGAGAACAGCTGAGCAAAACCAGTCGCTTCAAAAGGAAAGTATCCAGGCCTTGCTTGTCACATTTCACATGTGAGCAAACCTAACTCCATCTGCACACAATTGTCCTTGCAAGGAAAGGAGGAGGTACACAAGCAGATATGCAAAAGCATTGACTTCAGACTTTCCTTTTACTGAGATAATTCTCTGAATCTAAAATCTTCTTGAGACATGCAATAACGAGTGCTATGTACTCTTTTCCTCATTCTTGTCGTCATTGTGCATACATTGTATGCCCTGTACACACAAAGCTGTAATGAGTTACAAAAGCAACAGTGATAGTTCTAAGACGTGACAGTTTCTCATTTCAACAGATAGTTCAGGGATTGTTTCAACCACTTTGAACTTCCCTAATAACATTACTTACCATCAGGTTTACACTGACTTAATAATTTTAATTTCCCACAATCTAAAATGTTAGACTCATTTAAATTTGATCTATTCCTCACCTCCCCCCAGGCAGCAGGTGGAGGCTCCACAGGAGGGTAATATTTGGGGACATCCCAAGCCACTGCAGCCATGAACCACTTGAAATCTTTACACTTAAGGTGTTTGCGCAGCTCCTTCTGGGCAGAGATGTCACCAGTTGAGAGATGTCTGTACTCAGGCCGCCGCTGGTAAATGTACTCTGCAAACTCATCCATCCATGTCTCTGCCACTCGCTTCAGGTTCTGCAAGGCACACAAAAGAGCAAACGTTAATTTCTTCATGCTTTGAGTGAAAGATAATCATAACAGGGAAAATTTTACACAAAACAAAACAAGAAATCAGCCTTCCACACAACGTTTAAGCTTAGCTGGTCTAATTTCTCAGTCTTAACACCTGGAAAAGTTCCAGTAACCACATGCGATCTTCATTACAGTGTTAAGCAAACACTACAGAGTATTAAGTACCCTGCTTTCCTTGGCTCTGTGAGATACAATCTTCTGTCTGTTGAACATCTTATTTTCCTTCATATTCTTTATGCATATTCTTCACTTGGGTTTTTGATTAATGATGGATGTTGAATAGAAATTTTCTTTCAGTTGCTTACATTGGTACCTATTTTTTCCCTGTTAGTTCAGACATGCTAATGTGGAAGAATGGTTCAAATTATTCCTTCTGATGTATTTCACTTTGCATTTGAAAGGCATATGAATTTTAATCGGTCATGCTTAGTCACCAAGCAATTCCTACCTAAATTTTAGGGTCAGGTCTTTCATGTGCATGTTTGGAGGTAAGCAGCCATGAGCTTCCTCTGCCCCATCTCACAGCTGTTGTTGGCACAATCTCTAGATTGGGAGATTTGCTGTGTAAGATTTGCTAGTATGTTCTGTGCAAGGCACAGCACATATCCCTGAAAGGGAGTTGCTCTGAAGCAAAACATCTCCTGGGATGGTTAAAACAACCTGTAGCTTTCTGCACTCACTCATCCTATGAACATATCTAAGATTATTTAGGTTCCATGAAACCCAGTTCTGGGTTGTATACCACAAAGCTTATTTTTCTTGGCATTTTATAGGAAACAGAATTATCTATTTTGCTGCGTAAGAATTTATTCAACTTACAATTAATTAAATTAGTTGCCTCAAATTATAAAATAAAACAAATACCATTACAAAGAAAAATTCTGGGTAGATTGAAGAGATATATTTTATTGTTATTTACTACCAAGAAGGGGGCTTTTTTTTCTGTATTCTTGTTTGTTTTTAAAATTCCTCCTGCAACTCAATCCACACAAATTTATATGCAGATGTAGTGGAGCATGGGCTTAGTCTATTCTGTATTGCCACAGCTGCCTGATAACCTTTTATCCCACCAACAAAGCAACATCTCTCTGGATAATATTGAGACACTAGGGTGTTCTTATTGCTTTGTTTGTAAAAACAAGATAATCAAGTTTTATAATACTCTTTTTATAGAACACAAACAGCAGAATGCTGAGATTCACTCTGTAATAAGCTGGAGGACAACATACATCTGATTATCATCAACATAAGGTAATGTTTCTGTTCAGAACATCCTCTGCATCTAAGTAAGCCAGATTCATACTCTGACTCACCTTCAAGATTCACTGGAAAATTCCTTTCCTGAATTTTATTAATCCACATAAACTAAATGTCTGTGAACTAATAAGGCTTATCTGAATACAAAGACAGCAAGACACAGAACAAAGGAAGTACTTTTAGCTGACACTGCAAGATAAGTTTCTATGTGTTTTCTCTCTGTGCAGCAAATATGTTAAAACCTGCAGGGATAAAGCAAGTAACATCAAAGCAGTATAAGAATTCACGACACTCATAACCCTATTCAAAAATGGCTTGTGCCCCACGTAAGTTTGACTTGTGTTGTAATATCATGAAAATCTATATAACTTTAGAAGAAATTAGAATTCAAGAATACAGGAACTGGGTAGGACAAAGAAAACAAGAAAAAGTTCATGAACGTCAACTAAATTACAATCTCACCTTTCTGGCAGAAAACCTGTAACATAGACATTTCCTGATAAGTAAAAATACTATGTGATGAGGTTTTGTACATGAGGCAAAAAAAAAATATGATTAGGAACATTAAACAAAAAGCCAAAATAATGAAAATATGTGTGATTTCTAGGACATCTTTCACTGCAATGCTGTATACCTCATTTGCTAGAATGCAAATGTAGTTTAGGACTGTTCTATAAAATATTTTTTTGCAATTATTTTATCTGATAGGCTATTTTAATATTTAAAAACCATACTGAATAAAGAGCCATACAGTAAAAGTACAGTAAAAAAAAAATCTCTCAGGAAAGAAAAATTCAAGTTAACTCTTGCAGCAGCTTACCCCACCAATACTAAGAGTACTCTCTGATGGACTTGTTTCTTTAGTTACTTGGCTGCACTAAAAGGACTGCCTTCTGCTTTAGATGATTGTTACTGATAAAACATAAGTCCAAAAAAGTGCAAAAATCTAGATATTATATCTAGTCACTAACGCAAAGTTCTAATTCACCAGTCAAAAACTTTTTGTTTTCCAATATGACCTTTATAACTGTTAGGGTTTTGTATGTGTTTGTGCATAACTCCACCAAAACATTGAGTCAGTTTTTCCTACCATTCCCCAAGTAACAGGTAGGACACTTCGGACAATCTATTTAATCCTTTGCTTCCCTGTTCTTCCAAAACCATTCTTTCCATCATATGCCAAAAATTGCCCGTAACAAACCAGTATTATCCTTACTAGGTTTATACATTGATGTCCTAAGCCAAACCCTTATGAGGCAGCAGCCCTTTGAATTTCAATAGGTTTGTTTTTAAAAATACAAACTCTTGATTTGCTAGCTCTAAATCTCCAGACTGTGAACATGACTGCATGGAACACTGAGTTCTGGAGTAGCGAGAAGCTGTTCCTGAAGCAAGCACTCAGCATCTAAACAACTTAGTTTTAAAGACATTCATTGACCCTCAGTTAGCCTGGGTTAGCATTTCTTATTCTCATTACCACTATACAAGTTCAGTAATCACCATACTTCCTTTTAACACAACTGTGTCCAGACTAGTAAGAAAACTGCCCATATTTGAATTGAATGCAGTCAGCAAGAGCTGCTGTACTGAAAGCTGGTCTGGTGCAACCTTGCACAAAAAAGGCAAACATCATTTACATCCTTATTTAGAATGTGCTAACCCAGCATGTTCCTGGAGCAGAAATACAGGCTGTCCAAGATGAGATGGGTGAATTTGTAAGCTGAAAATCCCCATTCTGTGGCTGTCTAGCAGCATGAGAAGTTGCAGAGAACCTCTTAGGATCAAAACTCTTCTCTACAAATTATGGCAGGGAGCTGCTGGGCTTTTACTCATCCTATCTGAGGAGCACACCCAAAGCGAGAGCCCTTATCTCAGCACTTTAAGGCCTACCAATCAAATGACTTACTGTAAGGTAAGAATATGATTTCAAGTCCTTTACAAGTCTTCCAGAGTTGCCATTCCCATAATCTGGGTGGATTGACATAGTGGATGGAGGAAGGAGGATGGTCAGTTCCTCCTTGCCTGACCCTTAGGTGAGGCTAGTTACAATCTGAGCATGTCATATAAGCCCCACAAGTGGGAATGGTTTTGAATGGTTTGCATAATTTAGGCACTCATTTTGTTTTCATCATCATGAGACAGTTAAGTTTCACAGTGAAACTAATCTTCAAATGATTTAGAATGAACAAGAATTAGATTTGAATCATCTTGATTTCTGTCTCCTGTTACTATTTATGTAATCTTCTACAGAAAATTCCTTTAAATCCCAGTTTCTCAAATGGCATAAAATATCACTATAGAATGAATCACTTTTGACATATCTTTGTGGTAGACCACTCTTGGATTCAATCTGAACATCTCATGTAAATGCATGTGGAAAGGAAAAAATGAAAAATAGAATCATAGAATCATTTAGATTCAAACTGACCTCAAAGATCATTGAGTCCAACTGTTAACCCAGCACTGCCAAATCCACCACTAAACCATGTCCCTAAGTGCCACATCTACATGTCTTTTAAATACCTCCAGGGACGGTGACTCAACCACTTCCCCGGGCAGCCTGTTCCAATGCTTGACAACATGTTTCTACAGCTGAAAATGGCGTAGCTTAGCTTGGTTGACAAATTCATTGCAAGGCTACAGATGTCCAGATTGGTTACTCTTAATAGGAAAAAAAAAAAGGAAAAAAATTAAATAAAAACAATTAAATGAAGATCAATTAAATATTAATTAGTTACATGAATTGACACACAAAATAAAGAAGTCACAGGGACCCTAGATGGACATCTGAGGAGTATCTCAGGACCTATCCAAGAAGACCAATGACAATTTGTTCTCTCTTTTGTCATTTCCAGTGAAAAATTTATGTACAAGGATAAGTAATGCCCAATGGTATTTCAGTAAATGCATATTTCTATATAGAAGGTTGTAATAGCTGTCACAAAGAAGCTGTAAGATGAATACAACAGCGAGAGCAACCACACGGAGTCATCAACTGTCATCAGTTGCTCATCTACTCATT
The DNA here is from genome assembly GCA_013396875.1 of Vireo altiloquus. Classification (NCBI taxonomy): domain Eukaryota; kingdom Metazoa; phylum Chordata; class Aves; order Passeriformes; family Vireonidae; genus Vireo; species Vireo altiloquus. Next base: position 392,485 of record VZRF01014657.1, read on the forward strand.
CATGATATAATTTTAATCACTGTTACAATTTTACTCTCTGGTAAATATTACTGGGCTTACATTTAGACAAGTTTTATTTAAGTATATATGAACTTACACATTTAAGACTGTGATTTTGCTTTGTATTTTTACTCAACAATAGTCTACAAGATAGTAAGTTACAATGTCATGGATACATGGATGTCATGGCTTGACCTCAGCTGACAAGTAAGCACCACACAGCCACTTAGCCCCCCATAAAGGGGTGGGAGAGAGAATCCGAAGAGTGAAAGTGAGAGAACTCAAGAGTTGAGATAAAGAGAGTTTAACAGGGAAAGGAAAAACTGTGCACACAAGCAAAGCCATTCACCACTTCCCACGGGCAGGCAGGTATTCAGTCATCTCCAGGACAGCAGGACTCCATCACGCCTAATGGTGACTTGGGAGGACAAACACCATCATTATTAATGGCCCACCCTTCCTCCTTCTTCCTCAGCTTTATATACTGAGCCTGATGCCATACAATATGGATTATCCCTGTGGTCAGTTGGGATCAACTGTCCTGGCTGTGTCTCTTCCCAGCTCCTCACCCTGCTTGCTGGGGGTGTGGTTCGAGGAGCAGAAAAGGCCTTGACCCTGCCCAGCAGTAAGAAAAACACCTCTGTGTTGATAACAGTTTCCAGTACTAATCCAAAACACAGCCCCATAATAACTACTCTCAAGATAATTAACTCTATCCCAGCCATAGCCAGCACACTGGACTTCAATAAAAGAGTTTAAAGCAACTTGACTGGAGAGAGAGAGAGAGAGATAAATGGGGACTTCTGCGCTTGAAAAAAAGAAAATTTTTAATGGGCCCTTTTGTTCAGTGAGTAAGGTAGATACATCTCTGTGATCAAATGACTGTCCCTTCTTTTTAAGTGTGCAAGATCACCTGTCATTTTCAAGAGACGTGATATTAGTCATTGAGAAGAAAGCAGACACTGGCCATGAGAATGGAACAGCAGGGTGAGGCTGGGACTTGTCAAAGGATAGGTCCATAAATACTTAAGCAAGGTTTAACTAGATTAGTCCTTAACATGAGAGGGGTAGTTCCTCATTTTGTAACTGGCTGGTGTGCTGGCTTGAGATGACAGCACTTAGAATAGAGCTCTCGAGCTATACTGCAAGCCAGTGCATCTCTATCCTCTAAGTGCATCTTTTCCAATTAACATTTTAGATGCAGCAGTTAAACTAATATAACAATGTAATTCATGTTCTTAGTTTCTCCAGATGTTCTAAAGATTTTTATCAGGTGTCACTAAAGGAGCACAATGGTTCCATTGTTTGTTGCACTTCACCTGCATTACCTGTTTTTTCTGCTTTTGTGTCAATCTCACTGCATGAAACTGACCCTGATATCAATCAATAGACTTTACTTTTGTCAATATTAAACTACTACTGGAACATTTGAAACCTGTTGTGGGTTCCTATTGTCCTGCATTTAGTCTGAATATTTTCCAGGAAGCTGGATGTCACCAGCTGATATTTGACACTTGAGTCAGGAGATCAAAAATCACTTTCAGTTATGCCAATCAAATACGAATCACCACAGCATGTCTGGGGCCCGACTGTATTTCGGTTGTGAAATGTAAGAGGGGACATTACTGTTTACTTGCCAAGAATCACACAACAATCTTGGCAACAACATATTAATTTCTTTTTCTTCCTAGTCAAATTCCAGTGGGATTATTTTCACCTCACCTACATCATCTTTCTAATTTAAATTTTTCTATTTTTGTTTTGTGAAGCACGGTATTAGTATTGTTGCTACTTCAAAATGGGAGCCCTGTTTACTTCTGGAAGCAGCTGTATTTAATTTGGCAGGAATTAATATAATATACAGGGTTTTTTTACACAAAATGTATTTAAAAAGTGCATTGGGATCTATCCAGTCAAGACAACTCTACTATATATTCCTCTGAAATATGGGTAGCATAATGTTACAATGAATCATCACTGAGAAGAGAACAAAGTATGACTGGAGGAGCTCATCCAACAAGTATGGATTAATATGCTAGAAGCAGCAGGGTACAAAACTCCAGAGCACTCATAAGGAGAAAAATGGTACCCTCAGTTTTGTACAAAGGTCCTTCCATCAGTGTCAGAACACAACATTTACCATTTCTGTGTATTTCTACAGTGGAAAAACAATAAAATATTTCCTGGACACTAACTACAGTCTTGTGATGTTCAGGTGTCAATACTTAAACCTGCCCACATCAGTTAAGCCTCAGTGGGGGGTTCAATATCTTTCCTCTTCTCCCCCAACTCCCTTTTAATTTACGCAGTGCTACTGTTTGTCAATATTTCCCCTTCTTGGGTATTTTACTTTGGTTCTTTACACCTAATTGTGTTTAAAACTTAAATGGGTTTCATATCAGAAATATTTCTGTACAAAAACCCCATAAACCAGCAAAGCCCAACCAAATAAAGAGATATCTGCAGGCATAAAATAACGTGTCTGCATGGAAGACAGTATTCTAACTAGGTGACAAAGCTGGTGTTGTATATAAATAAATCTTCTAAGAGTTAGCACAGCTGGCAGAGAAGCAAGAGACTATTTATTCTCAGCTAGTAGTCTGCAAATACCTAGAACTGAAATTCCACAGATGTCATCTGAAAACAAACAGGATTTCATTCTCTCTAGTAATGTTTGCATCTCCACCAGGCACACAAAAATAATAATTTAAGATCCATGAACTGGAAAATCTACACCTCTTGCTCCCATGAGGCCAGCCTGCAGGGTTTGGGGGCAGGGATGTTTCCCATCAGTGAGGATGCTGCTTGCCCCCAGCTCTGCAGCTGTGAAGGAGCTGTGGAACAGAGTGACACTATAAGAACATCTCCATAAACTTGTTGGCTGCTGCCATGCTTGCTTTATAGACCCGTACAGACCATAGCTCATCCCTGCAGCTAAGCCTGGAAGAGTTCAGGGGTTTGACTCCCAACAGATTTCTTTAGCCTTGGGTTCCAGTGCTAGCCTGTGGAGTAAATCCTGACAAGTAACTACCATCACGTTGATGTAGTTATTGTCCAAAAATAGCTAGTTCTCCATCTTTTGGATAGTTAAGCTGTTTTATCCCATTGTATTCATGAACTGAAAAAGCAAAAATTCTATTCAGATTGGAGAAAACATAAAAAAACTCCTCACAAAATATTACTTTGACTTTTTTATATTCAAGGATTAGAAGACCAAAGAGTCATGGAATGGGTCAGGTTGGAAGGGATCACAGGGGGTCATCTGGTCCAACCTCCCTCAACCTCTGTCAACCTCAGGGTCATCCCAGAGCACATGGCACAGGATTGTGTCCAGATGGTTCTTGAATATCTCCATTGAGGGAGACTCCACAACCTCTCTGGACAATCTGTTCCAGTGTTTGCTCACCCTCACAGTAAAGAAGTTCTTCCTCATGTTCAGTTGGAACTTCCTGTGCATCAGTTTCTGCCCATTGCCTCTTGTCCTATTGCCCAGCACCAACGAGCAGAACCTAGCTCCATCTTCTGATATCATCCTTTAAGATACTGACAGACATTGATGGTCACCTCTCAGTTGTCCCTTCTCAAGGCTGAACATGCCCAGCTCCCTAAGCCCTTCCTTGTAAGAGAGGTGCTCCAGTTCCTTAATCAGCTTTATTGACCTCTCAACAGGAGCTCCAGGAGCTCCATGTCTCTCTTGTCCTGAGCAGCCCAGAACTGGACACAACACTCCATGTGAGGCCTCACCAGGGCTGAGTAGAGGGGCAGGATCATATTCCTTGACCTGATGGAATGCTTTTCCTAATGCACTCCAGGTCACCCTTGGCCTCCTTGGCCACAAGGGCACTGCTGGCTCATGGACAGCTTCAGGTATCCACCAGGACCCCCAGGCCCTTCTCCACAGAGCTGCTTTCCAGCAGCTCAGCCCCCAGCCTGTCCTGGGGTTATTCCTCCCCAGGTGCAGGATCCTGCATTTGCCTTCGTTGAATTTCAGCTGGTTCCTCTCTGCCCATCTCTCCAACCTGCTGAGGTCCCTCTGAAGGGCTGTGCAGCACTCTGGGGTATTGGTCACTCCTCCCAGCTTTGTGCCATCAGTGAACTTGCTGAGGAGCCTTCTGCCTCTCTATTCAAGTAATTTTGAATGAATGAGTAAGTTAAACATTGGGACCAGTGACAGGCCTCAAACTAGACCCTCTACCACTGATTACAACTCTCTGGGATCTGCCATTCCTCCTCATAGAGCCAGCCCTCTGTCCACCCCACTGTCCACTCAGATAACCAACTCTCCTTGAGTTTGCCTTTGAGGATATTGTGCGAGACAGTGTCAAAAACTTTGTCAAAGTCAAGGATGGTAATTTAAATATTTTCTTTGGTAAGTACTCTGTCTGAGATGTTGGTTTAATTAATTTTAATGATGAATTTATAAATCTCTTAATGAAAAATGCTACAATGGAAACATAACAGCTGTACTGTGTAATAATCATAGTTATATTACAGCTGTGCAATATCACCTAAGAAGGTGATTCTTGCTTGATTCCTAAATAATGTGCCTGTTCTAAGCTGATGTTGCACCTGCTTACTGTGGTTGCTGAACCATAACTGAATTTTTACTACAGTCTTTTGTGCTACAGAAGTGATTGCAAAAGTGCCAGCAGTGTCCTGTGAACAGCATGCCACATTTAACCATTTGCTCTCTGGTCCTGAGAAAATGTAGCCATTACTAACTGATTCTCCTGGTTCTTTAATCTTCCTGGAAACAGTATATAAAATGCTTATAAAATGCTGCTTTAAGAAACTCTCAAGTATTGTTTGCAGATGGAAAAAAATAGACCAAACCAGTTATTATATGAAAGTAAGCTCTGAAAATAATGCAAATGTGGTCAGAGCACCAGATGGTATACAGTAACTTTCTTTGAAGATCTCTTTTGGAGCCACACAAAAAGGCTGAGCCAATGGTTCAGGTGGGAATCTGAGCTCACCTTTACCAGTTGAATTCCTGAGCCCAAACTCATGCAAGTTCCAATTCAGCAACACCGTGTAATGAGAGAAATGTCATTGTGCTTGTGCCTGATGGGTCAGAGGATCACTGTGTTGTGGGATCCCATGTCCTGGCAGGTAGAGGGGAATTCAGCTTAAGGTAAGGATTCACCACCCTGCTGGGTTAGCATCCAATTTGAACTGCTGTGGGATTGCCCTTCCCGTCAAAAAGGCCTAATGAGCTAATGTTCTGTAGTTAATGCTAAAATGAGGTGAAAAATATCTGCAAGAAAAAGAAATTCTGTAGATATGTTTTGAAAATTAGTTCATTTCTGCATATCCTATGGAACAGTGGGATCTTATTTCTTATTATTATTTCTTATGGCTTTTATAGAACCACAAATAGAAAAAAAAAAAAAAAACACCCAAAAAGCAAATAGGAAACTAAAGGAAATAAATAATAAATTGAGATACACCTAGAAGAAAATGCTAAGAATATTCTGAAGTCTAACTTCATAGGTAACTGACTAAAAGTAAATGGCTTAGCTAGAATTGTTAGAAGGGATGCAATAATCAGAAATGCAAAAAGCAACTAAAATAATCCAGTAAAACAATTCAGCAGTTTTTAGGACCTGGGGGCTTGCTTTCTAAACATGCATTACCTAAAACAAACAAGCAAAATTAGTTACTAGTCTTGTTACAGTTTTGTGCAGAGGATATGAATACATGTTTGGAATGAATGATTAATTCCATGGTGCTTCCAGGTTATAAGGGGGAATCAGTGTTGACATCTGTGTGCCTATTAATATTTCTTTATGTGCAATTGCCTGTAAATTTAACACTGACTGCTTTTGGCAAGCAGCAACATCTTAAGACATCTTCAGACAAAAACATTCAGTCTTTCATCTATATTTGAGTGTCAGAATCTGTTTATAAATCTGCTATGCATGTTTACAGCTTGCTTTAATTTTGCATTGCACCACCAAACAATTTTATTAACAGTGTTTCATATGTGTATGCTTTTCAATTTATGTGGGATGTGGCAGCAACAAATATGCATAAGCTTTCCAGATCTTGAGTGACAGATAAGAAGGACATATAAAATTAGTATCATGATCCATACCATTGTGTGTGGTACACTAATGATTATTTAGTGATGGGGAGGTGCAACAAAGTTTTTGACAGGTCTCTGGTTTCTTAAAGCACGCGTGATTCTCATGAAAGGTCACAGCTCTCTAAACAGATATGAGATTGGTCAAGTGCTACGTAGCTGACTGAAATTGTGTGTTGAAACTCACTGCTAAAAGACAAAGAGAGGTGAAGTCCCAAGGGAAGGTAAAATGCTCACTTTAAAGATTATTTTTTAAGCTTGAAACAGCTTGAAAGGAAACCCATGGCACGATTTGGGCTATGCCTGAATTTGTCTGGAAGCTCTGTTCTCTTCCTAATTCCAGTCCCCATCTCCCTTGTGCTGATGCTGGGGAATAGGATGGCAAAATCTGTCAACCTTTTATGCAGTATCTGCCCAAGGGGAAATTCCCCTTTGATTAATGAAGGCCTGTTGCAATCATTTCTAGAATCACAGTTGGGCTTTCTAGGGCTCATTCCTCTGTGAACTGCATATCCAGCATGCTCCTTTAAACAGCAGAAAGTGGAAAACGATTTAGTAAAAACCTTTGTGGAAACTACTTACTAGTCAAAAGTACTGGTTTTGGGAGTGGGGATAATATTTCCAGATACCCTTGAGTGTGTTATTCATTAATTTGAACTAGAAGGAAGTTTTAGATAAAAATCTCTTAAGGCGTAGATTATAATCTTTGGATGATATAATGTTTGGAGGATAATGCAAAGACAGTTGAAATATCCAGGCCACTCCTGTGAATAGCTACCTAATATTTTGGCTTACAGCTCCATTTGGGGCTGACACACTGAAGATTAACCTGTCCTTGATTTTCTTTTTCTGGAAAGGATGAGAGAAAGAGAATATTTTTAGATTTAAAATGACACACAATATGATGGTTCAAGAACAACATTCAATTCCTTGGCTAGTTATTGAAATAGCCCCAAACACCAAAACATACAGATGCTCTTGTGCTCTTGGTAGTCTTGATGTAATGTAAAGAATATTGTACTGGAAAGAAGCTGTGAGTCTGAGAACTCAAAGTTTCTTTTAGTGATAACTATATGTCACAAATTTACCTATGCATCATGTTTTGGACTGCCACAACACAGAAAAAAAAAATCCATTTTTTGAACAGAACCACTAGATCTTTTCCCACAAGTTATAGGGTGATCAGTCTCTGCATGGACAGAGACATCATTTTTATAACTGGAAATGTTTTTCAATAATATTTCATGAGTGATTTATTGAAATCAAGCTACAATAAATAGTACAGGGAGGCTGCAGGCTGTGGCTACCTGATGGTTCTAAGCACTCACAGTGCCACCATGAAAGCCAGTTAAGTGCTGAACCATTCAAGATGCCAGTACTATAAATAAGAATTATTGCATTTTGCTCCAACAGGTAATGCATAAGACAGTATATTCTCTAATGACATTCTATGTGCTGTAACAGAAGAAAACAGAGACTGAGGTTTGGATTTCTTATTTCAAGTTGTGCATGACTTTTTGCAGGGAATATCATAAATGAAGCAGTTTAATTAAGACAGTCAAAAAATCTGGATGGGGCAACTCTGACAGGACACAGAGCTATAATGGGGGAAGATATTAATCTCAGAATTTAGTCAAGACAGTTTTTGCCCCTACCACTAATCCCATTACTGAATTGTCTGTCACAGTGTCTGCACTGATGCCCTGTCAAGGCAAATTCTTCTTTCTGTCCAGCCAGCTGGCAGGCAGGCAGCACAGGCAGACTCTTTTTTCTGCTGCAGTTAGTACAGCAAGCCTTGTCCTGTGGTGCTGAAACCAAGGATATCTCCCCCTTAAAGCAAGAAATTCATTCTTTTATTCATACCACATTTTCATTATTAAGAAAAAACTATGATTCATAAAATACTACCCTATGGCAATATGCAGACTTTAATATTAATGCCATTTTATTAAAAAAAATCCTCTAAAGCAGAAAAGATTAAACTCAAGCATGAATAAATACTAGTATCCTCCTGGAAGCTACATCTGTGCCCTTCATCTCCCATCTTTTGACATCCTGTGAACATCTCCAGAAAGTTACAGAACATTTTCTCTTGAGCAAAAAGCCCCTCATGGGTATGAATGTGTTCAGTAGTCTTTGAGAAATGTCTAGAGGTCTTGTAATTTCTCACTCTCACGGCTCCAAGCTGGCTGTATTCCACAACCAGATTTTACACAATAATCAGACAGTCGCTCAAATAATTGTTACTCAGGCCTTTTGCCTCAGAAAACATCCCTTCCATGAGATTCTGCCTGTTCTGCTGACTGATAAGAAAATGTGCATTCAAACTGGTCCTGCCTATACAAACTATGACTGACAACACTGTGCAATTTGAGAACCGCAAGCCTTAGGTTATCCTTAGGTTCTTTTGCATCAGCATGAAACGTGTTTCTGTGCTGAGACATCCAACCCTGTAATTTTAAACTTCCATTTTATTCTTGGCAATCTTATCTCTGAAAGGCAGAATAACTGCAGTAATTGCACATCTCATTTCAGAAAAATAAAGAAACATTCATTTTCCATTTTAATAGTTTACTGGAAATTGGTTTGCAAGGAATGAAGAGACTGAAAATGAATGAAAATTAAAAACAGCAAGACCCAATTACTCACCCGTGCTAGACTGGTTCCAGAGGGGACTTTATATGGGACATACTTCCTGTAGATATGTCCAACTCGAGAGCATGGAACATCATACATGCCACCTCCACACATCCACACCTGGAAAGCAGACAGAAAGCAAGTGGAAAAATGATTCCTGGAAACAAATGAGGCAAAAGAAAGCATTTTAACTGATGTGTATGAGAAAATAACACATTGTTCTGTGCTCACCCCTCCCACAGTCGTGGTGGCCTTCTTGGCATGCTGCTAACTGGGATATGGTAACATGGCAGACTCCCCCACCCAGAATCTCACAGTGCAAAAGCAGAGTATGTTCAAAATAAAATTATAAAATAAATAGAATAGAATAGAATAGAATAGAATAGAATAGAATAGAATAGAATAGAATAGAATAGAATAGAATAGAATGGTTTGGGTTTGAAGGGACTTCAAACTTCAAGTTTGGCCACTTTCATTGTGCTTGCCTGTTTGTCTTATAGTGGGTATTTCTGCCTGCTCCTGGAATTCAGCCCCTGACTGACTGTGCTATTCAAACTGTGAATGGAGAAAATAGGGGTTAGAGTGAAGGCTTGAATTACAAAGGGATTTAGGTAGCTGCTTCTTGTGGATCATTTGTGTATCAGCCCTTACAGTCCCTCAGCAGTTAGCCACGACATCCAACTGAGATCTGATAATGAAATGCTTGAGGATCTAACCTCATTACAGAGCAAACCTAAATACACTAATGTAAATGTCTAAAGAAGGCTTGAAACCAGTGAGTGGGGCTTTCTCCTTAAATTCTATGGACACCCACGTGCAGTTGGGTAGAGCTGAGAGCTACTCGGGAAGCTGCTGCTTACTACCTCCCATCACAGAATTGACTATGGCATAGGAGCTCTGGGTAGGTGCCTTTGGACATGTCATCTACTCTCCTAGTGAGCACAGTCCTTCTCAGGGAGCAAGTTTACTCGTGGATTGGGAATGGAGACCCAAATGAATGCTCTGCCTCCATGCCAAAATAGCTCATTACTGCCCAGAGCAGTCTTGCATTTAGTGATACCATGTGGACACGAGGATCATTTTCTTTGAAAAAAAAAACCGTTTTGTAAAATTTGCCTCTTAAATAAACCTTGAAATCCTCAACGGTTTCATCTCATGACAGCTAATTCACTGGAAAACATGTGCATAAACTTAATAAAATATCATAAAAACAAAAGTGTTAAAATAATGTTATTTGCTTTTCTAACAATATTTCCTTTGTATATTACATCATTTGTACTTTTTTCAGCGAGAATTTTCTCTCTGTGGCTGTCTTCAAACAACCCAGTGCACCAATGAAGGTGTACACCTATGTTTACTATTTGTTCTTGTTTTTTAAATGAAGGTGTCATTTCAAAGGCTAGACAAATTATTACAGTGATTAATGAAGGCTTTTGAAGAATGGACAGCATAGCAATGTGATTCAAAGGTCAGTCCCAGAACAAATTTAAAAGAAAAGAAAGCAGAAATTGTGTATATATATGCCAGTATTACTTTAACTGAGGCAATGACAGCTGCAGTAGACATATATTGCACTTCCTCTAAAGCAGTAGGATAACAGTTTAAAAAAAAAAAAGAGAAAAGGAATTAGAAAAAAAAAAACCCAGATATGCTGAGGCAATAACAAGTGGGAGGAAATAACACTGTGTTAGGTTTATATTTGATAGATATAAAACCTGAAAATGCTGTGCTGCACCTGAGGTATGCTGTGCAGGATAATTGAAATGAATCTGGGGCTGCCTAGTAGGACATTTAGCAGCTGTTCCTGTTTATCTTTTAGCTTCAGAATGGTATTAAAAGCATTTTTTTATATTTTCCTGAGAAGACCAATTCTGGCAACTTTGTCTTTAAAATGTGTGATTTTATGTCACATGCAATAAATGCAAGAAATTGGAGAATGACTTCTGTGTTAAGTATTACAGACCTCCCATATAACATGAACAGAACTCAGGTGGTGTGGGACATTTGGCAAAATTGTATCAGAAGCAATGAAACTCACAGGATCATTAATGTATCCTTCTTACAAAAGCAATGAATCTGGTCTGCAGCTGAGGTATAAAAAACAAAGATGAAACCAAAATAATGCAATTCCAGCTTGGAAAGATCAAAAGAGTAGTTTATGTGTCAACTAGAGACTATCTCACAATTTATCTTTATAGGGCTCCTTCCAACAGAATATTACAAAACACTTTATAGGGATGGTTGAAAGCAAAAGGCAGGCATTAAAACAAGCTTTAAAAGAAATTAAGCTGCGCTTATGTGGCTTTGTTCCCGACTGGAGTTTAGATGTCACAGATGTATTTTTTTGTCTCTGTTCTACAGCTCCTGTGGGATTTTGGGTGAATCACTCTCTTTTCACATCACCTCTTTGTCTTTTAAATTGAATTCTGCGTTCTCTCATGGTTCCCCCCACCTTATCTCTCCAGTTTATGAGTGATCCAGCCTGGAGACTATCTGGAAAATGTAAGTACTGTGCATGCAAGACTGAGATTCCAGCCCATATGCTAAACTGTAATCATAATTACTGTAGTAAGAGACTCATGATTTTTGAGCAGTGGAGGATGTGTCATTGGGGAAAAGGAACATAAACATACAGCAAATTATGCAAAGGATTTAGAGGGTACTAAATGGACTTTGGATCGAGCTTCAAAACTATTTGAGAAATATACTGCTGCTGAGAGTGAGTAACAAGACAAACAACAGTGAGAGACATTGAAATGAATGGAAAATACAAACAGTAAACTGGTGGAAGAGGAATCGAAAGTATTTCATGTGAAGGCAACAACTTGGTGCTCTTCATATGGTGCAAGAGGGATGGACTACAAACAGGAGAAATGTAATACATCAGTGGAGCTGACAAAGTCATAGAAAATAAGAATATAAAAATTTTATGGCATTTTTCAGTCACTCTCCTTGAAATATAAGCCAAAAGAACAGACTTGGCAGTTGTAGAAAAGGAGAAAGAACAATATTTTCCTGTGAACTTTTACATGCAGTGAGACCATTCAGCTAAATGAAAAAAAAATTGAAAAATAGGATCACTGACTGCAAATCTACAGTCAATGGGTCTGGAAATTGCAAAACCATTTACTGGAGATGCAGTGGGATTTCCTGTCAGGAAATATAAAAACCCTACCATGTAAACTGGGAACTGATGACTGTGGGTATTTCAACAATACTCACCAGCACCTCTAAAACTCTGAGAAAACTGGCAATATTCCACATTAATCAGTCCTTCATATAGAGTACAACTGCACTGACAAGTGGTAATGCTCTCTACTCCCTATGTCCTGCCAAGATTGACAGCTGTGGAGGGAATTAATAATGATTATTATGATAATGATGAAAAAGAAAGGGATTAATGAACTTGGAGGTGTGTTTTGGAAAACAGGGATGAAGAGAATTTGGAAGATGTATTGGCATAGATAAGGATAACTGTAGATACAGGTGAGGCTAGGGGATCACCATTAGCATTTTTGTTAGGGTATGATTCACAGTGCCTAAGGAATGTCCAGTGCAAAGGGTTGCATTGGGTTTGCACGACTAGGTTTTGGTAGCAGGGGGCAATAGGAATGGCTTCTGTGAGAAGCTGCCAGAAGTTTTCCTCAGGTTCAACATGGCACATGGCAGCTGGCTCCAGGACGGACATGCCCCTGTCCAAGGCCATCAGCCATAGCAGTAGTGCCTCTGGGTTAACTGATTTAAGAAGAGGGAAAAGTTACTGTGCAATTTTAGCCAGAGAGAGGAGTGAGAATATGTGAGAGCAACAGCCCCGCAGACATCAAGCTCAGGGAAGAAGGAGGGGGAGGAAGTGCTCCACGTGCTGGAGCAGGGATTCCCTTGCAGACTGTGGTGAAAACCACGGTGAGGCAGCTGTGCCCCTGCAGGCCCTGAAAGGTTCATAGTGGAGCAGAGATCAGAGAGATCTACCTGCTGCCCCTGGAGGAGTTCATGCTGGAGCAGGTGAAGAGTGTGAGGACTCCTCCCCCTGAGGAGGAAGGAGCAGCAGAGACAACATGTGATCAACTGACCGTACTGTCAATTTCCCATTCCCCTGAGAGTGAGGAGGCAGAAAAATAGGGAGTGAATTTGAGCTTGAGAAGAAGGGAGGGGTGGGGGACAGATGTTTTAAGATTTGGGTTTATTTCTCATTGCCCAATGCTGATTTGATTGGTAGTGAAATATTTTTTCCCCAGGTCAGGTCAGTTTTGCTGATGGTAACTGGTGAGTGATCTCTCCCTCTCCTTATCTTGATTCATGAGCCTTTTGTTATATTTCCTTTCCCTTTTTCAAGGGAGGAGTAGGGTATTAGAGCAGCTTTGCTGGGTTACCTGGCATACAGCCAAGGTCAACCACAAGGATCTCCAGGAAACACAGGACATTACTATCTTTTGCTACTCTGTGTTGTGGTGATTACTACATAAACTGTGCCTGTCTGACAGATTTAAATTTAGGATTTCCCAAATAGTAGCTTTCCTTGTTACTGTGAAGAGATGCTGTTAATCAGATGAGTTCCAGTGCTTTGCCAGCTTTCACAAGTCTAGCACGCACCAAAGAGTACTGTCAGCAAGACACTATACACCTTTTTAATTAAAAAAATTGATCCTGATGTTGCCAAAAAATAAAATCCTAAACACTTTCTTACATAAAAATAATCTATGAAACTATTTAATGAAAAGGTCATACTTCGAGACACAGTTTGTGGCTTGTCACCATCCAGAATACTCCAAATAGATTTCTGCCAAGCAAATTAATGTTAGATGTGTCATCAACACAGGGCACCCATCCGAAAACACTTCCACAGGCCATTGATGTGGATGCTCTAAGAAAGAGTAAATTTTCATTTCAGATTCACTCAAGTGAAGCCAAGGAAACAGAACAAGTCTGGTTGTCTGGCTTTTTCACTGACTTTCACTCACTTCGTAGCAGTTTTCAAGTCCACCATCCTACCAAGTTTTGTGAGCAAATCTGGTAAATTGAACTGTCTTGCTAACTTGTCCTCATTTAAATAAGTTTTAAGATGACTGAATCTATAGCTACAGTAGAACCTGCTGAAGAAGAAACCTTTCCCAAGCTGATAATGGTGATTCTGACATAATAAAACCCAGTCCTTTCTGTTTCTCTCTTCCATCTCTGTGAATTTTCTCCAATTTTTCTGTTATTCCAAACTAAACAGCAATCTTATTTTTAAAACTTACATATCTTAAATTCTTTCAATAGGAATTTAATATTATTTGGCAGTCATTTCTAAAGACTGTTTTTTTCTTCTTTTAACAGTAGTAAGAAAGGACAGGGACCCTAAGGTCATTATATACTTATGAGATAGATCCAGAGATATGACTGAAATGAGATCCAGTGTGACACAGCTGCCTCCAAAAAAAAAAAAAAATCTCTCACTTGAACAAAACACACTGGGACAATCTGGTATCTCAATTTCCAATTGTGTTACCATGGTTTCTATACAAAGTCTGGAGAGAACAACAAGTATATTCTTTGTGATGAGGAATAAAAGGAATATTTGAAATAGTATAATAAAATCATGGGTAACCTGTCAGAGACCATTGTGACAGCTACAACTAACTACTTATATTTGCCTCTAAAACAATCTAAATGGACAGGAGGTAAATCAATATATTCTAAACATACAGTATAGCTATTGAGTTTCCCCTTGCCTTCCTGTTTTATTTTGCCAAGGTATAAAAATTATTTGGAGAAACATGAGAGTAAGCCACTTAATGCAAAACATTTTGCTGTTCTTGGTAACTGCCGTAAAGACAGCCTGGAAACCCACAGTTGGGTAACATCACACATTTCATTCAACAAAATGGCCTCAGCAGAGTTTTATTTGCAGCTGATACTCAGATTCAGCAAGATACTTGATATTAGTCAAGGCTGACATGATAAATTTATTTGAAGAGCTTTAAACTGACAGATTTGGAAGTAGGCTAGAAAGATCCTGGAGTTAAATTTGAATTGTAATTTCAGTTCCAAGCTTTATCCAAATATGTTTGACTCAAATCATCTATGTCATGAAACTATCAAGTCCTTGAAAAACTTTGCATGCAGAGACCATGACGTAAAATTCTTATGTCCTTGGGTGTACTGGAAAATAAACTCAGTTTCAAAATTAGACATGCTAGTCCTCAGCAAACTAACAAAAATGCCTGTTTTACATATAGAAAGTAACAAGACTTTCAGCTCTATATGTAAATGCCAAGTAATTGATTTCAATACACATGTGATTGAATTCAATACACAGGATATGAGGGTATACTATAAAGTGGCTGGTTGTACATAACCTGAGCACTTGAAAACTCCCCATATGTCATTACAATAATTTAAATGCAATTTTAAAAAATTAAATGCAATAAAAAAATTCTGCTTTGGAACAGCTGGCCTGCCAACAACAGCTCATGGCAGCTGAGCTGCTCTAGTGATCCTCTGCTACTGAAAGGAATCTTTCTTCATATGATTTTCTCTATTTCCACCCATTTTTTTGGGCTGACTCCAGGGGACCCTATCCTCAGATATGATTAAACTTATTGATCTGGACAGAAAAATTATGTCATTTTCTTTTTTGCTGGATTAGCTCTCTGTTGGCTTGTTGAACTGAGCTCAGCACTTGAGCACAAACACAGCTTCTGAGTGAAGGTAAGTGGAGAAGACTTGATGAAAGGCAAAAAGTGGAACTTCATTCTTTTGTGGTGGTAAACTACCACTTTGTGGTGGTAAACTACCACATTTTCAGAGGGAACTACCCTCAGTGTGATTTTTGTATGGCTTCTGGAGCATATGTTTATGGTACAGTGGGAATTCCTAATGAAAAAAAGTATTGTATTAAATTAATTTTAGTTAGAAGACAGAAGCCTTGATGAATGAAAGCATCATGGTAACACCAGCAAGGAAGTATTCTGTAAGATGGCTTGATGACTTACCTTAAAGGAGATTTCATACTGCTCTCCTCCCCATATTTCTAATCCTGGATCATAGCCTCCCAGCTCCCAAAACCATTTCCGGTTAACGGCAAACAGACCTCCAGCCATTACAGGAGACCTGAAGGATGAATAAAGCAACACAATAATAATGATGATGTTTGGACCATGTGTGCATATGCCTCTGGGTGTGTTTGTGTGAATGCTGTTTGAATTGTGAAGCTTGGAAAGGCATAAACAAACAGTAATGTAACCACACAATATTTACCTTTATTCATCCAAAAAGGGGACCTAGATGAGAAACAGGAAATGTGGTAGGTCTAGAGAATAGTAGACAGCCACGCACAAACTACTTTTTAAAAAAAATCACAACAAAACCAAACCCAAAAAAACAACAGTCCCCTCCAAAGTTCTATTTGTTGCTAAGTAACAGAGAAAGAAAGGGACTCTGGAAACCTGCCAAAGTACTTAATGAGTCTCAGTACTCCATGTGAAGTAACTTGCATTTGAAAGTGAGCAAAAGTTTTCAACTCAGTTCAGTCTCATAGGTGTTAGCTAGAGAAAGGCAGAAAGGCGAAAGAGGATGGCTGAAGAGAAGCTGTTAGGAGTTAAAAATCTGCTTTCCTAAGCATTTAAAACTCCTCAAATGTAGCTCACAGTGGTAATGTGACTTGCAGGGAAATAATTTGCTGTGCTTCTCATGTTTCCATTTATTCCATGAATAAATACGTGGAATTTGCTTCAATCAACTCACTCTTTTTCACAGACAATATAGAAAACAAATGAGACATTTAAAGTTGCTGTTAGAGAGTAATAACAAAAACGTATTGCAAATTTACAAGCAGGAATTTTGTACTGGAAAATAAGTATTTTCTCTTTTGTTTTTCCAGTACCAAGAACACCATGTTTCTAATGCAGTAAATACCTTGACAGCTCTCAGGATTCAAATGTTGCTCAGATTCCTTGAAATTGTGGTGGGCATCCACGCTGAACAGGAGGGAAACAACATGCTTAACAAAGTCCCACCCAACTATGCAATTCCATCAGTGCAGATCAACACTAGCCTTATGAGTTTTAGAGCAAGAGGCCAGAAGGTACACATTCATGCTGATGGCTGGTCAGAGAGAGAGAAAAGACAAAGCTATGGGAGACCTGGATGGCTTCCAGGCAATGCTCCCTTATCAGAGAGCAGACTTGAAACTGGATCTTATGTCCTGTGCCTTGCAGCAGTGAAGCCCCAAGGCAAAATTATTCCATCCTGGGGCATTTTTGTTTTAAATTACTGCTGGTGGAAGCAGATGGCATCATCCCTGAAGTTCTGACTGGAAAATAAAAACTTCCCCCTTTGCCAGTGATTTAGGAGGTGGCAGTGAACTTGGGACTGGTAAATATTTCAGGAATCCATGCATAAGTTAGAAGTTTATTGAAGAGGACATCATGTTAATGGAACATTCTGCCATATTTTCTCTGCCTTAACACTTTTTTATACTGCTGTCTTTTATCCAAGGCAGAAGATATGATAAAATATCAAGCAAACAGCTGAGTGGTCTCAGTCACCATCAGGCAGCCAGTGAATCCCCACGCATGAAGGTTAGAAAATGATTCCCTGATTTGCATTCACGGTAATGAGAAACATTATGGATAATTTTCCTTTCACTTCTATATGGTAGTTTAAAAAAAATTAAATTACCCATTTTCATGACTCTTACAGACTAATTTCATTTTCCTTTAGAGATTACATTTTTAAAAGCACAGAGAAACTTTGAGAAACAAAGCCTTGTGAAAAAAAATATCCAAACTGGCAAGGCTGTGCACTGTAACATACACTGAATGCTAATACTTTTTTACTTTTATTGACATTTCATATTTCAATATTGACTGTATTTCCACATATGAATAAATTTAACAGAGATTTTATTAGAAGCCTTCCCCTGGGGATTCTGACTACGACAATACATTTTCAATTCCTACCAAAGTAAATCTAATTACAACATGTCCTTTTTGACTTCAGGTTCTAAATAATCAAAACATAATGTCCTTTTAAAAAGAAGAACTTACATAGAGAATGCTTGTAACTAAATTGCTACTGGCAGAAGAAATGTAGCCCCAGAAATCACTGGGAAAATGCAGGATTTCTCTAATTCTTGTAGATACAATATCTTTCCTAAGCATTTCTCTCAGTATAGTGAATGGCCTATAAAAAAGGCAATTGCTGCAGATAAATCAGACGGAAGATGAAAAAAATCAGAGACTTAAAAATTGCAAAATAATTGGCAAATACTTACGAATTATATTTGAATCTATAGATCTTTCCAGTGAAAAATACTGAGTAACAAAACCCCTTGTTCTTTAGATGTGAAAGTTCAGAACATTTATTGCAATTAACAAAACTACCTGGTGACTGGAACTGTAGCAAACTCATAATTTTTGCATTTCCTTAAAAAAAAAAGAGAGAAGAAATTGAATGTAATGTTGCCCCATTAATTCCTATTCCACAAGATGTTCTGACATTTGTTGTTTTGCAGGAAGAGCAATGAAGAGGAAAAGCACGGTGGCCTTTTGGTTTTCATTAGAGTGGAATTAGTAATAAGCTGTGTGAAACTGAGCGCTTGGCACAGCATGAATTCCACTCCACACCACAAGCAGCTACTGCTGAACAGGCCTTAAATTGTCTCCAAAATATGAAGACAAGAGTCCAGTCTTGCAATCATGGCTGATAGGAAAAGTCCTTAAGGATAAATAGGATCACTTACACAGATAAAAGAACTGCACTGAGCCCAAAGGAGAAGAATTCATCTCTTGTTTAATGGCTTCTGAATAGAAATTTCAAGTACAAAGCTAGGTTTGTAGAAGTATTTTTTTCATGAAATGTCCTACTCAGATGCTTAAACAATCAGACTTGAGCTGTTATAGCATAATATTATGTGAGT
This sequence comes from Vireo altiloquus, assembly GCA_013396875.1. Taxonomy (NCBI): domain Eukaryota; kingdom Metazoa; phylum Chordata; class Aves; order Passeriformes; family Vireonidae; genus Vireo; species Vireo altiloquus. The sequence goes on from VZRF01014657.1 coordinate 411,108, forward strand.
AATTACAGCGGAAAGCTGTAAAGTGTTTATGATCAAAACATTAAAAGGATGAAGACTCCCCAACACATTAGAAAAGCTGGAAAGGAAGGTTGCTAAACTTAAAAATATTTGTAGAGGCCATCCACATGAGAACTATTGCACAGACTCATTGACTATACCTGAAAGAACAATACAGGAGGTAAAAGCTAGCGGATCGAAAAACTGGTCAAAGCTTGCTGTGATGAGACCAAAGAGGAATTTGATTTAATTAGAGTGTAAAACCCACCCCCTAAACCCCACAAAACCTGTTTTGTAAAAAAAGATAGACTGAGAAAAAGGCAGGCAAATGCTCAATGTGAAAAGATAGCTCACAAACAAAAAAAACTACGCTAAAAGAAGCATAGCAGTAGCTCAAACTGTAGCCAGCAAAGATTTTTATAACTGCCTGCAATTAACATGCAGAGGAAGCAAAGATAAACTCACCTATGAATTTTCAAGGTAAGAGAAAAATTACATTAACTTCAAAGGAATGTGAAGCTAGTTGCATTAGAAACAAATGTGGTGTATTGCAAACAAGCAAACTGCATAGCAGGGTTCAGAAACATTACACCACAAGAGTGATACACACAGTGGAACTAAAGGATTTGTGAAAAGGGAAGAAGAGCTTTGATAGCCTGCAGAAAGAAAATGAGGGAAATGAAAATGGGAAAGCACTTGTGCTAGATAATGTGAACAGTAGGTACACTGACAGGAACCACCTGCCTGAAACAGCTGAAATTTGGCTGGTACCATTGTATCCAGGGAATGGCACACATTGCACTCTGCACTCTGTATAATCCAGACTGCTTAAAGGCTCTGTGCTGAGCTACTGAACAGACACAGGTGAATGCTGGTGAGAGGAGTCCATCTCCTGCAGGATACATCAGACAAACTGACCTTCAGTGCCAAACCCACGGGCATGTTATATAAAAACAAGGTCAATGTCAGCCTGCGACAGGAATCAGGGCTAGGTCCTGCTGACCTCATGGAGTCAGGGATGTAATGGAAAGGGAGGAAAGGGAGCATGTTGCTGCTGGCCCAGAAATGACTGGTGACCTACTGAATGCAGCTTTGAGCTAGGCTTCTGCACTTTTTTATAATGAATTTCAATGTCTTGTTAAGCAAGAAGTGTCCCTTCACCCTAGTGATACCACATGAAGGCCCCTCAGGAGAGGGAATGAATTCATTACCTTGTTTCACTGGTGACTGCTCCAGGTCCTCTCTGCAGTGATTCCTGCTACTGCATTAAAGCTTCTTAAAGAAAGTAGCAGAAGCTGACACAAATCCTAGATAAAAGTTCTGATAAAACTTAAAATTAATATTTATGTATGTGTAATGTAAGTGACAGACCTGGTCACTCAGAGGAAGTGAATGCAAACGTAAGCCAAACTGAAATTAAGATGAGTTGATCAGATGGCAACAAAGTGATGTAGGTTAAGAAAATAAAGGGCAAAAATAAAAACTTAGAGGCTGCTCCAGCTAAAGACAGTTTCTATATTGTGCACAGGAAAAGATCAATGTAGATGAAATGAATATTGATAAGTGTCCCCGAATTTCTCAAGAAGTAAAAAGTGGAATCTTTTATATATTTAATTCTCTAATCAACTATAATTAAAATATATTTTTAAATATAACAACTCTTTTACATTTAATATTTCTGTAAGCCATTGTTTTATCTTTTATCCATTCTAACAACATGACTCATTTCAATGTATATAAAATTATCAACATTCAGAAAGTAAAACCTGTCTCTGTGACATTAGTCTATGGCAGTTACTTTTTCTTTTTTAACTCAAATGTCCCTGTTTCTGAACAACTTTTACCCTGGATAAATGTACGTAAACTACTAGTTCAAATGATTATTGTGCTACAACATGTAGCACCCAAGTTGTATTATTTATAATTAACTCCAAAGTCTCTCTATAATCATATTCAATTTTTAAACTAGACTTTTGTCTGGGAAATATTAAGATAAAACCCCATTCTTTGAATGGTGAGCCAGAAAGCTGTGGAGACTCAGCTACAAAGAAACCTCTAAAAGTGCTTGACTTTCAGTTTATAGAAGTTTCCACTGTAATTTCATCACACATGATTATTTTTCTTACCACATTGCTAAACTTCATTAAAAAAAATGTATTGTAAAAAAGCAATGAGCCCTTATGTGGGTGATGAGGTCATTTTAGCCTTTTCTCTCATGTTTAGAAAATTCATGAAGCTGTAAAAGAGGTGAGTTGGGTAGAGATGGAAGACTCTGAAGAAAAGGCTTCCCCTTCTCACAATTACCTCTCATAATCCAAGGGAAATTTATCTGAATTATTGCTAGAGGAGATCTACAGCACTCAAACTAAGCAGGTGGGTCAGCAGAAATGAGCATCCTGAAGCAAAAAGTAAATGAAAGCTTCTGGAAATGTCCTCCAGGCAAAGGTGTTTGGAAGGATAAAACCAAGGAGCAAGTTAACGGCTGGAAGTCATACTAAAGAGACAAATCCAATACACGAGCAGCCACACAAGATTGAGGCCTGAGTGCTGCGAAAGCAAGGAAGCAGAGCTGAGAGCAGCACTTCAGCTGAGCCACGTTCACGTCATGAGGAGGGATGGATCTTGGACCCGTGGAGTTCAACAGCAGCAAAAAATCCTTCAGCCTACTAGTAGGATGTAAGAACTGCTGGAGAAAACAAAAACATACTCTAAACACAATTTGGAACAAGTCTATCAGCTTAGCACATTTTCATATTGATATGTATTATCTGCATTCATAGTTGTCCCTTGAAAATATAATATTTGAAAATTAAATGTAGAAATAAAGATAGATCGGAGGCAAAATACTGTCAACTGTCCCTCAAATAGGAACTTTAAGCTTCCTGGTTTTGCTGAGCTTCAGTTTGATTCTATATTTCTATGAATAACAATAGTTCATTAAATCCCATCACTATCTTCAAGGAAATGCTCTCAGAACATGTGGGGACAGTATCTGAACAGAATTACTATCCAATGTTTTCTTTCCCTCTTTAGACAGAGAGATATAAACCAGAGAATTATCTTCCAGAGCTTACTTTTGCTTTATTGATTTACTTAAGCCCAGTATAGCATCATAAGCAAAGTTTAAACTCAAGGAGAAATTTTCAATTTCATTGAAGATAATAAATGATTGCTTTTGAAACATAACCACTGGCTGAAAATAGGCTCTTATTTCCAAAATAGTCCTTTAAGTCAGACTCTCTCCTCCCAAGGGCTGCCTCCTTCACACCTGCCTTGCTCCCACATGAACTCCACGGGGGCTGGAAAAGCAGCAGCTTTTATGAGGGACTGGTGAGGAAAAGAGGACCTTCTGATAATTATACTGCATGCTACTGGATAGCACCATGTGCACATTTGTAGCAGTTGGGAGCTTTGAAAAAAGACCAAAAAGGAATGGCAATCACTGCCATAAACTCCACACAAAAGAGAAGCCTTTGCTTGTTCTGGGTCTCCTGCAGTATTTCATGCTCTGGCTTTGTTTGTGGAACACTGAATGATTCAGGTGGGCAAATGAGAAGTGTTAGTACTGAAGCACTGCGAGGAAATGGCACCTGGAGTTTCAGTGGGTTTTCTTTTTTATTCCTGACACTGTTCACACACCAGATCAAACTGAATAGTTAGTGAAGGTCATTTCCAGAACATTTCTGAGTTGCAAAGATTTTGAATAAGTGGAAGTATAGTTACAATAACCTTCTCCTGATTTTTTTAGCCAAGTCTCTAAAAATACTGCTGCCTAGCATACTGATGGAATTGGCTTTTCTTCAGGGTCCAGGCTGCCCCTGGCGACTCTGACTCGAGCAGACAGAGCTCTCACACTAGGCTAACTAGATGAGACACACAGTTAATGGTGCAGCTGTGATCTGCCATGGAGCTGAGGATGTGGATGAATGTTATTCCTTTGATCAGCTCTTCCACAGTACTGCCAGCAACTGCCCCTGCTCTACCCTTATGCACACACACGGCTTCAAACGCAAGCAGGAAGTGGGGACAAAAGGTAATTTTAATATTTCATTTATGTCTGTCTTTGGGGATTAATGCAGAAGCCCGAAAAAATTCCATGCTGACAGGAAGGGAGGTTGGAGCTTGTGTAGCTGTGCCATTGCTACAAAAAGCGGGTCATCCATTTGCCAGTGGTCAAAGATTTCATGAACATTAAGTTTTAAGAAGGCAAAAAAAATTATGCCTGAAGAGGCTAATATGCAGCCAAAGGTATTCTGGGATCCTGGAAATGTTCTCTTAGATGCATCATCGCCATTTATTAAAGCTCTATAATTTGTTGTGTTACCCTATTATAGAGGGTAATGGGGAGGCAGGCATTAGATTTCTCCCACTCTGCACCAGAGGCACAAGAATATTTTATTGTAAGAACTGTGAAGCAGTGAAAGCAGTTTTTCAAATATAGAACTGACAGAAAAAACACTGAGAAGTACTTCTCAATGGAGGATGAAGGAGCTGAAAACTGATGAGGTCGAGCACTTGACTGTCTCACGATAGTATATGCTTTTAATTTGATGTTGTAAAGATGGACAGGCTGTAGAAAACCAGAGAAATGAACCTTCATGGTTTATTACCAAGTGCAGTGAAATTATGCTATGTATATGAACTCTGTACCTGACTTCGAAGGCAAATGCAGATAATGAGTTTTCCATGGAGTTCTGCTAATTTAGACAGGCCATAGCAGAAACTGCTGAGTAAACCATACAGACCTCAGAGTTGGGAACGAGAATCCCTACATAGTGCTCACACACAGAAAAGTACCTCCACTGTGAGACAGCCAACCTCCTTCACACAAGGAGCTGCACACTAAAATTCTCTACTAGCTGCAAAGTACAGGATACATTTCTGAGAACAGCAAGCAGAAAGGGACCTTTGGGAGTAAGTCAAAAGCAGGATAATGGGAGATTATATGGGATCAGGCTGGATTGGTGACATTGCTGACCTTTAGGTGACCCACCAACAGAGACTGCAGCTGCCTTGCAAGCTTTTTGCCTCCTGGATGCAGAAGCTCACACAGTCCAGATACTCTTGTGCCAGCACTGTCCCACTGCCTGCCACGTAACAGCACATGGATCAAGAGGCGTCACCCCAATCGACAGATATCTATAAGGAAAATACTGCATGACAAAATTGAGAACTGAAAACAACAACGTATAAGCAATGTAACTGCATTAACTCAAACCCCACTACTCCTGTCTCAACTTGCTTCCAGGAAAAAATATTATTTTGCATTTACCTAGACTAATAGAATATGGATAAAATAAGTGGTATGGTTATTTTAAGAAACATCTCAAGATTTGGAGAAATTGATTTGGACAATCAATAATGCCCAAATCATTTACAAAAATGTGCTAGAGATAGTTCTATCACTTCAGAATTAAATTAGAAAGCAAAAAAAAAAGGTGTATCAAATCCTGAACTGGTAGGAAGGTAAGCTGAACAGTAACAAGAACTCTTTTAAGTGGTGAGAAGATCACAGAATCTTCTGAGTTGGAAGGGACCCACAAGTAAATGGCATGCACAGAGATCAAACACAAACACATTATTAGCAATGTGCTCTAACCAACCTAATCTAACATAGACAAACTTTATTGTGAAGAGGTTACAAAAAAACCCACCCCCAAACCCACCAAAAACCAACACAAAAAAACCCAACAGAAAAAGCAAATCCTTAATCACAAACAATCAGAACACTCTTTGTCAGAAATGGTAGCTACTGACCCCAGTGAAACTATTATTTCACTGTTATTGCTCCATCATTCGCCACATTCACCACCACAAACGTATGGGGTTTCCATCATCTAGATAGTTATTGACAGATAGTCTCATCAAGTAGATGATATTCATGGGAGGAATTGGTAATACTGTCAGCATTTTACAGACTATGCAAAGAGTGCTCAGTGCTTCCGATTCAATGGCTTTCTTAGTCCTCTGAGAAGTACTTCAAATGCAGATTCAAAGATGAGGACTCAGTGTCCATCCTTGAGTGCTCACTTTTCCCCAGCTTCTCAGCCTCAAAGGTGGAGGCTGTCCTTGGGGTCGCAAATCGAGAGGCTGAGGTGCTGCTGTTAACTCCGACTGGGTGTCAGCACATAGGTGGCCTTCAGGTCTCAGATCACCTGTTTCCCCCAAGGAGTCAAACTACTCCCTCTGCCCGAAAACGTCTCACCATGGGACATTATTTTAGCCCTGCAGATACCTCTGTTTATGCTGCAGTAATCTACCCTTAGTCTTTGAGATTATCATCTGTTATTTGGTGGCCAGGGTCAGTGCAGATTATGCTGACCGAATAAAATCTGTACACTTCCAAAGAATAGAAATCTTCTGATGGTGTGTGTCTACAGTGTCACTATAACCTTCTTGCTTTTTGATCTCTTGATCTGAGTCCCCTAAATACTTGGCTTTGACCCTGCCCTAGGTCATTCCCCAACTCCCCACCTAAGAAACTTTGCCAGGTTCCCTGAGAAACTCTCATGGGATGCTTCTCTCTGCAGCTGGTGTGAACTGGGGAGCATGGATCTCACCAGCAGGTTCCACTCCTGCCACTTATTTTAGTAAATAAAAATAATTCCTTGCTACCAGCTAAACAGAATTGAGAACTATGATGCCATAAAGACCAAGATAATAAATATGAATATTTTCCTAGAGAATACATTTTCAAACCACTCATCTCCAGCTAGCAGAAGAGAGCCCATAGAAAGTGTAGAGAAGTGTAATCAGGTCAGTCTGATATTTGTTGTCCTACGTTTGTGAAAATATTTTCCTAAAAACTTCAGTTATACAAAAACACAACCGAATTTAATACACAGTAAGTTGTTGGCTGTCATTACCAGCAATAAGACAGAAGAGTTATGGTTGTAAAGCAGCTGCTGTAGCATTCAGCCATGTTCTGCTGGCAAGAAAAAAAATGAATGAAAGATTTAAAGGAAGAATGTTATGCATCAACCTTCTCAGACACAAACAAGTACATTATGAAATACAGAACTGCAGGTCAAAGATTGAACTTATTAGCATTGACAGAATTGCTTTTAAAGCTTTCATTCTGAAGCTGTACACAGGATGCTATTCTTCTGAAGGCCATGCTTATAAATGAAGGGAAAATGATACAGAACACTACAACTATTTTCTTCTCATAACTATACTTTAAAAACAGAACCATGCTTCCACTATAATTACACAGGATGTTATTCCATTAACAATTAATATTAGGAGCAAGTGGGAAAGCAAACAAGCCAAAGGGAAAAAATCTGCTTTTATGTATTGCTAAAAGAACTCCATTCATAACTTTGTTTTCCAGTGATGAGGCTTAATCTCTCCACAGAGGCAGAAAAGCAATATGGTCCCAACTAAACTGTGTTTTGGGCTTAGGGTGAACTTGATTCCTGACAACATCATTCAACCACTTGCAGGTGCAACTATTCCTGGAGGCCAAAACTTGCTCTACCTGGAAGGTACAATTTCTTGACAAAGAATAATTGCAAGAAAGAAAGACTATGTACATTTTCTCAGAAGAAGAATGAGCTTCACAGAGGTCAGCATTTTGTCTTCATTGCTCCTATATCCAGAGCAGGGAGAACAGTTTCAGGCAAATCTGACACAGCATGCTCTGCATTAGCAGTTTTCTTCCTCCATACATCACCCTGTCTGTACCAATATCCTTTAGATACCTTCCCATTAATCTAGGAGTGGTTTATACACCTGTGTATTCCAAGGAGAAAACTCAGCATACTTCAATTCCCTATGCAGAAGCAACACACAAAGCAACCTTCCTCTTCCTGCATCCACAGGGGAGGGATTCACCTTGAGATTAGATTTCACTTCCTGAGGGATTTAAGTCAGAGAGCAATAGATGCAAGAGATGCACCCTTCTTGGGGTTTTTAAAGTTTGTAAAGACACACCCTGTCTGCTGTAGGACACAGACTCTCATTACAGGCAGGTATCATCTGAAGTGATGACTAAGAAGAAAATCAGGAGACAGTAAAAAAAGTCTTTGTATTTTTGCTTCAGCCAGTTGAACAACTCTGAAAGCACAGAGTAGATGCGAGCACAAGATCCTTGTATGTATTCCTGGTAGTTCTTCAAGATCATCCCATTATTTGCTGTGCACTAATAATAAAGATGGGTGCCAGGCAAAACTCCAAATGAATAATGTCATTCTCCACGAACTCCCATTGCCACGAGCAATGGTGTCCACATGATGAACACTGTGCAGCCGAGCCAATATTCCTTCACCTCTCCGAGGAATAATGAAGTTCACTGTCAAGATCCATTCAGAGCATGTGTGTATGTATTTCATTATCAAGACAAAAGCCAAGTATGCAGCAAGAAATACGTATCATATTCTTGACAAATAATGTATATAATAAAAAGCTCCTGTTTCAGAGAAAGGAATATAATCAAGAACATTTTTTTCCTTGCATGAAAGATCTTGAGTTCACTTTTCCAGCTACAGTTCTATCGATGAAGCACAGCTAATTTGTACTCTAGGTGGAGACTAATGTAAGATCTTTAAAATATATTTTCTAATAAGAAGTCAGCATACGATCTATTGCAGTAAGTAGTAAAACACAGAAATAATCCATTTTCAGGAAGTGCATGGCTTGTCTGCTGATGTAAATAATCCTTTGAAATATAAATTCTTGCAAAAAAAGATATTTGTTTAGAAACTGATATATGAGGAGGGCTTTCTTCAGTCACTAAACCATTTTAGCTGGGCCTCTATACTGACCTATAATACTTAAAAAAATGTTTTCAGGGCTACTATATAGGAAGCTACATTTTAAAAAATCCTTTGAAATATTCTTTCACACATTCCCCAAAAGTTAACTTTGATTATATTGTTTGCATTTTTCTTTGAATGGCTTTACAGTATTGTAACTCTTAAAATAAAACTTTTCCAAGTTAAACATTCCCTGTTATTGTAAGCCTTGCAAACCAACTTCATGACAGAAGGTTTAATTATTATGTTATGTTTCCCTCCTAGGAAACAAACACATAAATGAAGTACATCAGTGAATTAACAACACTCCTTCCTCCATCTCGGTTACTACATTAAGTCCCTTGAGTGAGCTGGAGAGTTCAACAAATCACTAAGCACTTTTCTTTGTCTGTGGAAAAGCAATTTTCATAGCCAAAATATTAATTGCAAACAAGCAAACCACCACTGCCACTGAATTTTTACACAATCCTCTGTAAAATATTAAGGGCTGATGAACATCAGCCAAAGTTTTCTCCTTGACCATGTCACAGCCTGCCTTTGCCTGATGCAAACTCTAGTAAATAAACAAAGGTGGAACAATGCTGCAACCGTGAAAACCTGCTCTGGTCTCCATGGGAACAACTCAACACTACCATCTTTTTAATGACCTTTTCCGCATCAGAAAGATACAATGTCCTCCCTCTCAGTCCTCTCTGTTCTGAAGTTCATCTGGAGTCTCCATGGTTCCCAGACAGGGTGGTCAAATCTGGACATGGCAATGTATCCGTGACAGACTGAAATATCTACCTGCAACTTTTATGGATGTTAACACATTGCACAATGAAAATTGAACTTTATGTAACAATATAACACTTTCACCCTTTCCTGTCACAGTGCTGACTAACTAGCCATTTGTATTTATGCTTTATATTTCTCCTCAGCTGCAGCACTCTGCTTTTCAGTGCTGAATGTCACGTTATTTCCTTCTAACTATTTCTTCAATTTGCCAGGACCAACCAACACTGCATTTTGACCATCCTCTCAAGGACTTATAAGCCCCTGCCAATGCCAGCTTACTTGGTTTTTAAATACTTATTGTTCAGATAATTAATGAAGACACTCAACAGAACTAGGATGTGGGGTTCAGTAGAGACATTTCCCTCAGGGGCCTGCATCAATATTTGAGACAACCTCACAGTTTAACATCAAACTATTCAGAGCTACTCTTTGACAGCAACTTCTTCTCAGCCTGTCATGTGGTCATCTGATGAAAAATAAAGATGATAAAGGTGTACCACACTCTACCAACTTTAGGACAAAGCAATACCGGCAACACCAAAAGCCTTGGAAGGGAGATCACAATCACTGCCTCCCTCTTTTTTAAAAAGCCAAGTTCCTAATATGGCTTAATGTATCTAATGCCTGGCTGCTACCAAAAGGAGACAACTCCCTGCTCATTTCTCTAACCCTCCCTGCTATAGCCTGCAGGTGTCTTGTCTTCTCCCCATGAACAACAGCTTTATCTTCCTCAGTCTGCTGAATTCACTCAAGCACTAGAAAAGCAGACAATTTTCAGGAGTGTAGTGGGTTTTCTTGAGTTTACATGGCTCCTGGAGGCAGGTATTGAAAAGCATGGGAGGCAGCACCAAGCCACCAGTGTGACAGATTCTCCCACAGCAGGAGTATCCTCTCCGTGACCTGGTGGCAGGGAGCTCATTTTATCCCTGTGTTTCATGGCACCATATTCCCTGTCTAAGAAGGAAATTAAAGTTCTTTGACAGGGCCACTTTCTGAGAAGACCATATTAATATTTTTTTTACAGAAGTATATTATTTAGTATTTTTTACAAATTTTTGATTCAGGATCAAAGAGAGACTTATTCACATCTTTATGATTACAAAATCACAGAATCAAGGTTGCAGGAGCCCTTCAAGATCATCTAGTCTAATCGTCAACCCAATGCCACCATAACCATACCCAAATTAGGTGGTTTAAACACAGATTAAGTATTCTATAGTATCTACCATCATCCTTTTCTTTTCCCTTCTTCCCTCATCCAGAGTTAGCCAATAAATCTGTCCCAAAACTTCATAGGAAGCAGACATAACCTTGCACACCACACACCTCCTCATGCTAGATCAGATTGACAAATCACTGCATTAATCCCTGCATCTGCTGGTAGAGTGCTCCTGAGAGCATTCAGAATTTTAGGCTGCTTCTGAGACCCAGAAGAATAAGCCCACGTTGTCCACTCACGCTGCACCTGCAGTGATGCCCTGGATCTGCAGGTCTCTGGGCGCTTGAAATCAGAGGGACACAAATCACTCCAGTTCTGGAAGAATCTGCAGAAGCCACAGACAGCACAAACTACGTCTCAAACAAGTTTTCTGTGGCTCACCTCCTCTGCTTGTTGTTGTTATTATGAGAGTGTGTTAGCCCTACCTTCAGGGCAGGAAAGTGTGTCTGCAAGGTGCACTCAGACTGATGACACTCAGTATTTCATTTGGAGAACACCAGCTGGAGTGCCCCTGGAGCCAACTCTGACATCACTCCTGCAGGTAACTAATATGGATGGATGGCTAATTTGGCTTTAAGCCTATCCTCCAGGATGTTTTACTCAGGCATCAAGCTTGCTTCTGACAATGATAAAATATAAGAACTCTAACAAAACATTTGACTTTATGCCAGCATTTTTGATTCTTCTCATTTATTTGCAATAACACTGACATTTACATCCAGAAATCTCAAATTCAAAACACTTTCCTTGTTGAAATCAGCTTATTTCTTAGGCTTATAAAATATTTGCATGCAATTTTCTATGAGCATCTCTGCCACACAAAATTATTTCATTAATAATATTTTGAAATTTATCTTCATGGATCAGAAGTTCCATATTAGAGCTCTATTTGTTGTGACCAGTCAATCGAGTCACTTAGTATGATATTGCTTTTTCCTTGCTTCAGTGTAAATACCCTGCTGGCCATTTGCCTTCCTATAAGGTCCATAGACAGAAAGCTGTGGAAATATATTTTCCATGTGTTTTTAAGATAATAAAACTCTGTATCCATCAGCTGAAGATGAAGTGAAAGGGATTCTAGTTGCCAATAAATATTGTTGAAATTTATTTTTGTGTTATTTCCTTAAATTTATACACCTGACAACTATATGTCCAAAAATATTCTAGAGAATGCTTTATTTTTTTTTCCTAATTATTTCTGCCAAAGAGATAATTAACTAGTTAATTTAAATTAATTAAGTTATAAAGAAAGCTAACAGCTGGAGAAAATTGGGGAAGAAGGCCTAAGATATGTTAGCAAAATTTGGCCTCTGAAGTGTCCTCTGTGAATAATTCTGTGTGAAGGCTTTCTGGTAAGTCACTTGTGCTGTGCTTCATCTATTAAATTCAATATTAATATCTGTCTACTTCAGTAGGATGTTTTTGTAACACTCAAACTTGTGATGCAACTAAAGGCTTTTAAGAAAGACACTCTTTAAAAGCTCCTTGTGAAAGGTCAAAGAAAGAAGTAATTTCTTTTAATTAAGTGCACATTAAATTAACAATATAATTTTCTCACTTCATTTCTTAAAATTTTGTTTCAATCCCAAGGAGCGTATACATTGTTTCTTCAGAGACTTTCAAGATGGCTTTAGCCAGCAGCCATTTCACAGAAACATCTGTCTTCCAAAGGGAAAACCAGAGTGGGTTCACTTGGCGCTGACCAAGGACCAGCAGGAAAGGCTATTTCTTCCTCATACCTCAGCCACGGCAAAGACAGAGCTCGTGTGTGCTGCACACCTCACAGCAACTTCTGCCATAGATTAGAGAGTCTCAATCATTGTCAAGAAAGACAGTGCTCTTCAAACCAAACCAGCCTATTTTTATTGAAAGGAAACCAACTGGGAATAGTCTGAGTGACCATGAGAAAAACATTAAAGCTCCATGACTCCTAATGAAAAGCTTACCAAATTCCCAATCCTGAAACATCATCCCTTTTTTAGGAAGACACAGCTCCAGTAATCAAAGCAGTAGATTAGCCAAATATTCTCATTATTTTCTTGGTAAGAAATAAATTTATTTCAATTTCCAAAAAAGGTAAGGCATGAAAAAAGAACCACCGAAGTATTTAACACATGGAGAAAGGGATTGTCCTTCTGTTTTTCTTAAAAATGAGGTAGATGTAGGATAGGTCATCTATCAGCATTAGTTTGTGTCTGTCTGTTTTTACATGTCCTGAAAGGTTTAACTTTTGCCCTGTTTCATACCACAGGAGTTTTGGTATTAATTTGACTGAGACTAGGATTTCTTTTCCAGAGTTTTCCAGCCCTGGCTTGCAGGTTCCTGTGAACTATAGTTGGTATTTTAAACTGCTATTCAAGTACGCACAAAACAATGAATATATAATTGGGACATTTCTTTTTTCCTGTTTTTACCTATTGCTTAGCTAATTATGCTCCAGAGACACTCTCTGGCTAAGCAGCAGCAATGCTGAATAATTCAAAAATAAGAAATATCAGTGCGGAGAAAGGAAAGCCGTCATGAAAGGTTCTGTTTGAGCTAACAAACAGGACAGCATGTCAGTGACCAGCCCTGCCTCTGGCACTGGGTCGAGCCTCTACTGCTCCAGCTATTGTTTTTGTCTACGGATTTTCTGTGTCCCAAAAAAAGGCTCTCCAAAACACTGCATTCTTCAGACTGAAATACCTAACTTTGAAAAATGGATTGAGGACACCTAAGTTTACTTTTCCCATCACTATTAGATCTCTGGGAGGATGTGTATAGTGTTAACATTACTCTTACAGAGACAAAACCCAGAGAGAGATGAAATGGCTCAGAAAGGCAGAATTGTCCAACATCAATATTAACAGACACTGACTTATGACTAACACCAAGCTTATTTACACAAACAGCAAATATACAAGACAGCAGAAATTTCAATTGCATTTTGAATATCTTTGCTTACTAAAATCTTGCTCACCAGTAGCATGTGCTCATCCATGGGTTTCAGAAATTTCAGAACAATCAACTGCTATAGTCCTTCCCTTAAAAATGAAAGGGTTTTTTCATGCCATTACACATGCAAGTCACAACATGAAAATTAAATCCCCAAAAGAAAAGTAGTACATTTAGGTCAGCTTTTTAATAAAACAGGATCTCTGTTAAGGTAAGGTGATGACACCAAAGAGTTCAGAGTCAAAACAGCTTTTAACTATGAATCACATGGACTGCCTTTTCCCCAGACAAACTGCAGTTTAAATGTAGACCTATTAAATGTTACTTATATTGAGACAGATCAAATAGCTCACAACACTCCTCTTCCCAACATACAGGACGTATCCAAAATACTTTTGACTTCTGCCTCCAGCTTTACAATGACTATTCCCAGTGCTATTCCACTGCTATCAATGATGTTGCACATAAGAAAGGAAACTAAAAAGCTATGTTAATTTCAGGCTTCATTAGAGAATGGAAGTGGAAAAAAAGACAATGCTTATTGAATGAAAATGGATTCAAGTATTGGAAAAGCAACATCAAAGTTCTCAGGGAACCTTTAAAGTACATCTCATCTTGCTGCTCTTCCATACACCTCGTGTCCATTACCTCATCAGAGCCACGACTGGATCAATTGAACACTTGCAAGAATGGCTGCCCCAAGTATCTGAGATATGCAAGGTCAGTTTGTTCAGGGAGAAACAAGCCATAGATAAGCTTTGGAAAGGGCAAACACAACTTTAAGATCTTTTAGTAAAGATCTTTCCAGCAGATATAGCTCAGCTGCTGAGGATTGCATGCAGTACAATGCTGCATACAAATCTGGTCTGCATTTTTCAAAATGGAGACATGAAATAAACTTAGAGCTTCACCAGAACAACCAGAGAAATGGGGAGCTTGTATTTTATGAAGAGGCTGAAGAAGGCCAATGAAGTGAAGATTTGAACAGGATGTCAGTTCTCTTTAGCAACAGACCAGGAATTTTCTGCCATATCAAATAATTTTAAACAACCTGACTGCTTAGGTATGTTCAATTAATTTCCAGAAAGACCAACATTTTCAGAGATCTGAGGCATCATCTCTGCTGCTGTCAAGTTGCAGGAAGCCCTCTAGTCCTGTTGGTATTCCTGCTTTATGGGTTGAACTCCACATCTTTCTGCTTCTTTTCTTTTCTTGGGGTACTTTTGATTTTTTATTATGTCCAGAGCATCACAACAGGCAGAAAATCACAAATTCATTTAAGTTTCATAATTAGCTTTTCTATTTTAGTCAATTGAAAGCATGCAAAAATCAGCTATCTTGAGAATTACAGAGATTGTCTCACTAGGCAATCAAGGTTTCTGCTGGTCCCTATTGTTTACAGATACAAAGCAAAGTACTTTTTAATTTTCTTTCAGTTATCTTCCACATTTTTTGAAAATTTCTGTTCCAGCTGGGTAATAGCTACTTTTCCATTCAGGGCATGCTCCTATTTCGTATTATTATTGTAACTATTTGAAGAAATTGCTCAGAGAAAAAAAACAAATTTAAAAGAAACCTACATAATTTAGCATCTGAATTTTAGCACCGTTTAACACAAACTTCTGCAGAAAAAAAAATAGTTCTAACTGGCTCATAGGACTTTTTGGTAGATGCACCTGATGTGGAATCTGGATCTAAACTGATTTCTGTAAAACTAGTGGTGTGTGTGTGAGAGAGATACTATTATTCAGCTCAAGCAGCAGATTTCTAGTTTCACCATGCACTGTGTTGTATTTATTCTTAATATGACTACTTGGCAGATTGTCTACTTAAGTTTCCTCATAATGGCTAAGATTTTGCCAATGTGTTTTTAGTAGGAAGCTTTCTGAAGCCAGAAACTTGCTAATTACACGAAAATTAAGTAGGAATTCCAGTCAAAGGATTTTAAGGTGGTGGTAGACAGGACAGAATTTCAGCTTTCACAGGTGAATGCCCCATCATAAAGAATGAGAAAGCAAAATCTTGGGAGAAAACTAAGGTATGAAAGAACACCTTGTGCTCTAATTTTGTGTCTATTTAATGTTCTCATCTTCTCCCTCCAGAAATGAGGACGAAGTTGTAGTGTTTCAAAGACAAGAGAAGTATGACAGAATCCATCTGAGGGTGCAAGGACATGATATCCTGACTTGAGAAGAAAAGGACTAGGGTCAGCTGGGATTTGGAAATATTTTGGGGGGCCAAAGGCTACAGGCAAAATAAGTTCCAGGGTTGCATTTGTCCTTTTCACAGCTGTTATCACACTGAAGAGTCATCATTATCTATGATCATCAGCTTCTATAAATAGCTTTTCTCTTCCTTTATGGCTACGAATGGATGACACTATTCTGAAAGAAATTTTCATTAGCAGTCCATCTTGACTTTGAACTTTTTGTTACCAAATTTCAGCCTATTCTTTTTGCTAACTTCTAAACTGACATTGGGATTTTTTTTCCTTTGCCTTTTTTTTACCTTCTGGATGCAGCAATAATACCTGATAATCACCTGATGGATTATCTGAGTGCTTCTCTACAAGACATTTTTCTGTTTGTTTTTTAAAAAATTATTTCTCTACTGATATCCTTCTTGTTATGCTATTGAGTTACACAGGAGTAACTTTCTATAGGTGTACTTTGCACGTGGCTATTGGATGTACTCATGCATTCCCACTGAAAGATGAACAGATAGATATATATTTTTTCCTGATTTGAAAATTTTGTCATATTTTCATTATTAAGACCTAAGCTAATATGCATAGGTCGATGACTTTAAAATCAGTGGCTTCATTATATATGTGGCCAAACCAATTTGAAAAAACCTCAAAAACCTGAAAATTGTGGCTATAAATGAATAAGAAAATCTTTTACAGGCAAAAACTCTACTAGGATTTCATTTACACTAAAATTTTAAAGGGACTTTGTCCTATCAGCCAGTAGGTGGAGATGTAAGTCCAGTAAAAGCATAAAACAACTATTTGGCAGTCCTTGATACAATTGAAGGTTTGTATAATACAATTTAACCGAGGTTAGATTTCTTAATAAGTATTAGATGAGACAGATGAAATCTGCCTGCAGTTAAAGCCCATCTATCAGCCCTCCTTCTCTTACAGCCCATGGCCAGCTGTGCCTGCAGAGCTTAGGAAACTTTCATATCCAACAAACTATTAATGAAAGTAATAAGGGAAAAAGCTAAATAGGTGATGAAAAAACATAATTTCTAATACGCAAATATGCAAATTAAAGTGTTTTTAAAAAGCTTGATAGGTATCCTGTTATATTACATTAAAAAAACATGGCAGTATTAAAAAAATATAGTCTCAGGCATTCCAATACTCACATTTTGATAAGTTCTGAGTTCTTTCATGCCTACAGAAATTATGAGCATGTTATTACCTTTCAGTACATATATGAATGTTTTTAA
This sequence comes from Vireo altiloquus, assembly GCA_013396875.1. Lineage (NCBI taxonomy): Eukaryota > Metazoa > Chordata > Aves > Passeriformes > Vireonidae > Vireo > Vireo altiloquus. The sequence continues at coordinate 428,247 of VZRF01014657.1, forward strand.
AGTATTACCACTTCCATTAAGAGAGTCACAATACTGTGTCTTGGCATTAAAAATTTACTAATCTATTAAATTACCATTATAGGAACTCATACTGGAAATTGGTTGCACTAGCAATAATGCCTTTTGATTTATAAAAAACACAATCATGTCTTTTAACATCACTGCTATAGAATAATAATATCCCTATATGTAGCAGAAATGGAAATCCACGCAAATGCTGTAAGATAAGTGCAAAAATTAAGGCAATATAGTTTATATTCAATGTTTATAATAATTTGTTTTGGTTATGCTGTTTGGTTTAAGGTCAAATGAAAACACCCCTGAAATAACAGGGCCCATATCACTAAGCCGTATACACTGATTATATATATAGATGTATAAATGAGTATTCGTCTTCCCTGAATGCCCTTTGAACAAGCCAGGAACAAAGATTGTGCTTTGAACAGTTTTGCTGTTTAAACTGTCATTCTGTCAAAAAAATCACTACATGACAGGCTATACATTAAAGCCTACTGCAAAGCAGAGAGCTGGGGACTTGAAACATTTCCTGTGGACTGAGAGCTCAGGGTTTCCTCTGCTCCAGGGTCCTCTGGGAGCCTCTTCAAAACTGGTCTGAAAACACTCCTCCAAACTACTTTCTTCCCTGCTGTTTACCTTCTCCTTGGGTATTTTGAGAGGTCCTTTGCACGTTCGCAGTGCTTAGAAAAGGAATTGTTGTTACTGCTCTCCCACTGTGCTCTTCCTGACTTAACACCACGTCTCCACTCCCAATTCACTGCATGTCCACAGGTCATTAGCGCTCATGGGAAAACAGAGTGCTTATTTGCCCTAGCACAAAAAAGCCAGGGAAGTTCTCCAGCATCAGCTTTCTGCTGCAGAACAAGGAGAGTGGAGGAAATGGGATCTCCTCCCTCCTTGCAGGCATCCCATTCTCTGTAAGGGACAAATGGACTTGTGTAATTTCATACTTACAGTGCCTCTCCAGCACTGAAAACAACACTGATGCACCATCTTAAAATCAGAAAATATCAGAGGGGTTGATTTTTCAAATAATTCACTTGAAAACATATCTCTGTGCTGCCTTCCCACAAAAAAAAAAAAAAAAAAAAAAAAAAAAGAGAGAGAGAAAAGGAAAAAAAAAAGAAAAAAAGAGGTTCATTTAGAAATTAGTAAAGCTGATACACGAATCTTGCTCCCTGACAAAAGGATACTGTTTTGGCAGTTCACGGAAGAACTAATGTCAACTCTTTTGAGTCTCATTTGTTCCTGGTCTATCAAGAGACATGCCCAGCATTTTATAAATAAACTAACACAGCAAATTTCAGAGTGTTTATAATAATTTTCACTTCACAGGTTGCAGAAGGCATTTGCCTTTGCCTCTTGACAAAAACTTGTCTTCCAACTGGAATAATAATATTTTGGTTACTTACATGAAAACAAAACAGATGCAGGTTTGTCTGGGGATAATTCAGAATAAGGTCCTCATCAGGTCAATACCTATACTGAACTCTCCTAGCACTGTAAACAGAATATGTATTCACTATTCTTTTCTCATTCAAGTCTGAGATAAAGAATCTGATTCACAGATAAACTGCCTGCATTAAAAACTGGAGAAATATGGAAGGTACATTAACTGCTGTCACGGAGATGCAAAACCTGCTGATATCCTACAATCCAAAATCAAAATGGAAATTGTCTTGAGATCATCTGCAGACATCATCCTGCATCTGATTCAGTTCAATGTTGCATTAAAATCTGCGTGGTGCAATTCAGCAGCTCCATGGAATGGAGGCCTTAGTGCATAACTGGATGAGATTGGAACATGTACCCATGAAGTCCCAGATTTTGATCTCAAGGCTGGGAATGGACCTGAAAAGCAAGCTGCCATTGTGCTGTAAACCACCTACAGGACATGGGGGGATTCTTTGGTACCATTTTATAAAGGTTTGCTTAGCAGGAAGCTGACAGATTTTCAAGGGCCACATTGTGGTACGTGCTGCATTTTGGGCTGAGAAAATGGGTTGTTGGAAAGTCAGGGACTCTACATGTCTTGATTTCTGGCACGGACCAAACAGACATTATTATAATCAGGATTTAGAACAGAATTTGCCATTTGCACAAACCTCAATTAAAGCTCAAGTAACATTGCAATAGGCTGTAAACAACTGGAGAAACCTCCAGGTTTTTAAATTGGAATTTAAAAATCTTAGCAAACTGGAGAAGTGATGTAAAGAAAGGAAAAAAGATAAAATTCCAAATGTGCAGATACAAAATATCACACTGATCTACGGATAATGAAGACAGATCACCCTTTTGGACATGGCACTTGAAATAGATATGAAGATAAATGCCTTGCCTTTGCACATGTAAAACCTGAATTACAAGAGGAGGATGATGAACACTTGGCTAGATACCAGTTCTGCAGAAAATGATGTGGAGGTTACCCCAGAGCACAAGTCTGGCATGAATCAATACTGTCAAGGAAATGTAAACAGGAATGTAGTCTCTGAGAGAGCAAAGTCACCCATCTATTCTGCCAGAGAATGGTATCACTTTGGCTGGTGCTGTTTCCTCTCAGGATGGAAACAGCTTGCAGAGGAACAAAGATAATCATTGGAGATCTAGAAAACATTATTTGTTAAGAGAGACTGAAGAAAAGAACACAATTTACTTGAAAATGAACAACAAACTTATCTGACACGAGCCCTCAAGTACTTAAAAGGTCTGCTCCCATTGTACAGTGTACATGATTTAAAATTTGAAAGGGTTAAAGCTGTGTCAGGAAAGTTTCTTATTGGATATCGTAAGAATAGTACTGAAACACTGGCTATACAAATTTCTTTCCCATCTCCTCCTTTTTCATGCCTCCAGCACACATTGCATTAGCAGCCTAATTTTTTCAGTGTGGAAGCCAGAAAAATCTCATCACCTCAAGGCTACACCAAGACAGCTGGACAGTCAGAATTATTCCATGCAGAGCCAAAAAAATCAGAAGTTATATACTGGCAGGTGATGATGCTTCTGTGTCTTGCTTAATTGATCACTGCCTCTGAGAAAAGAACCATGGGCATTGGAGGAGAAGCACTGTGATACAGGTGGAGTTCCTGCAGACCCTGCAGAGCAAGGGGTAAACGACACACACATTCCACACACACATTCCAGCTGCTCATACTGGACAGATGCTAAAGAGTATTAATAAACCTGGGCCAATGAGCATGTATAGAACTTGCATCAATGTACAGATTTCAAAGTGGTTTGGCACAGAGTGAACCCATAACATTTACTGGTCCAGTCTTTGCTCTTTCTTCTGTTGGAAGCAACTGCAGCACTAGCTTAAGGTTTCAGACAACAATAGATCATTCTTTAAATAAACCACAACAACAAAGTGGATGCAGAGGTCATTCACAAATTTATGCTGATAAACACTATAAAATATAAGAGAAGGGTGTTGGTTTTCTCTTTCTTAGAACCAATAGGGGTCACCAAATCCTGCATGAAAGTTCTAGCGAAAATGACATAAAAACATATAATTAAGAACAGAAAGAAATGGTTTAAAAAGGTGATTTATTTTTCCTTATGGAAAACTGTTCAGATGTGATTTTACAATTTTGAAAGTGAAGCCATCTGTATCAACAGTATGGTGATAGTTTTAAATAGCTCACCTGTAAGCACTGAGCAACATATCTCTGTCTTCTTCTTGGCCGCCATCCTAGTATTTTTTATGTAAAGACATATTAAAATCATGCCTTCTAATTTTCTAATTACTGGTAGTTTTGGCGACCCATTCTATGAATCTGCACCAGCATATGGGCAGATAGACTGTCAAGCTCCAAAGTTAATGCTTGTGAAGTAGCAGGCTAACAGCTCTAGAAGCATTACATTCAAGATGTTTACATTTTTATGCTGAATATGATGCCTCAAGTATTAAAGAAAATCAGAAATACAAGTTTAAGCATTAGGAACAAATTTAGTACTCTTTTGTCTTGGGTGGCAGGAGCCACTATGACCATTTCAGTGAAAGGTTGTGTATCAAAACTGAATCTACCCAATTCAATTAGCATGTTAGCATGTAGAACTTGATTAGTGGTTGATTTCCTTGATTGAAAATTAGAATTAAACCAGCAACAGCTTTTTATCTTTTCTTTTTCTTTTCTTTTTAATTTTTTTATTCTCACAAGTTACACTCTCCATAGAGTTCTCTTCGGCACTGGTCCTCAGAGAAAACGTACTGGTTGTACAGAACCTCTACACTGAAATCCTATCAAAGGCAGCAGAAAATGATTCAATATGAGCAAATGCATACTCACAAATTCTGTGTTACTGTCAGTATTTTCCATTGAAGAAAGTGCTGAGATTTCAAGGAGCCATGGGTGGATAACAATTTGTAAAAGCTATTTTTATATCCACTATTGTTATCTCCACCAACAGTCTTTTACAGACCATAGCTTGTCAAAACAATAAATCAAGACTGTAACTTACACAAACTCACACTGGTTGGAGACTGCTTCGCTGTATAATAATGCCTTTGCATAAAACATTCCTATAGCACAGTTCAAAACAGTATATTATACTCAGGCTTTAAAAAAATAGATGATTGTTTCTGGTTGTGAGAGGTTTTATGAATATGTTTATAGGCAGAAATCAGCCATAAAAGACATAGACTATAAAGCACTGGGAGCTATAGAACAGAAATCATTGTCCAAAGCACTTTCTGAACTTCAGAAAACGATAATAAAATTGTAAAAGTACTTGTCAGATTTGAAATGCAGTCTTAGCAAAGACTTTCTTTGCACCAACATGCTATGAAAAGTATGTATTTAATACTGAAAGTAAGAAGCTGCAGAAAAAGAGTATTTCTGAAAGTATATAAAATTCCAATAAAAGACCATCCTGATGACAGTTTGCAAAATAATAATGTGATTTTAGACATGCAATTCAACAGAAAATGACAAGTAACCTTCCAATCTTACACACAGCTAGCTACATTAGGGTCATAAATTACATTCAAGGTTGAGAGCCTGTGATGCAAGGGAAAAGAAAAATGTACTGATCACCCAATTTTATCCCTTGAGCATGTCCAAAATTTTACCCAAAAGGACATCCATTAAACATAAGTGGCTCCTATTACTGAGAGAGCCTTGTGATGGTGGAGTGATTCCATTTCTATATTACAAATAGGAAACTGAGTATAGGAACTAAAATGTCAGACGTTACAAAGTTGTTTCTGCTTGCTTGGATAGCTCAGTATTTGCAAAACTCTTGTCCTAGTCCTTTCCTACATGACTCTTCAGCTTTGTCTCCCTTCAGGGAGGTCTGGAGATCACAACTCTACACTGGAAGGCAAAGAACTCTTGGAGAGTAGGGAGTGGCCACACACCAAAACACTTCTAACTTCCTCAGATAGGTGCTAGGAGTCTTGGCATCTAGTAAATAGTACAACACTTCTCTCACTGGTAAAATTTTCCACCTTGAGTTGCAATTCAATAGCAACACTGTTAGGTCTCACCTGCACCTTTCTCTCCTTCCTGCATCATAAAGTTACACCACCATAAAACTGCTCTAAGGAGCTCTACAGCCCCTTCCAAGTAGTTTTTTGAGTTGAACTGATGTTGTCTTGTCTTGTTAAATGTATGTTGCTGCTGGCATGAATGGACACTGATGCCGGTTTCCAGATCAGGCATGTGATAACATGAATTGATGTAATGTAAGTGCTGCCAGGAAATAAAGAGCAGTCATTCCCAGCAGGCCTGAGCATATCAAACTTCCACTTTGAACTTCCACAGAGCTTTTAGCTCAGGCAGGCTATTAAATCATATAAACTGACATGCTGTATATCACAGTCAATTATAGTAACAAGGTTATCCTATTAGTTTAAGTGGCGATTGCTTGGGTTAGGCAAACCCCGCTGGAGAGCAGACTGCCTGCACCATGGGAAGAAACAGAGGAGCATGCTCTTATGTCCCAAACCTATGTGTCCTGCAAGGGCATGCTCTCAAACCTCTGCTGTGACAGCAGGAGACGATAAGCCAAGATGACTCTTGCCACAAAGCAGATAAACACCTCTGGTCCTCCCTACTTAAAGACTAGAATGAAATGTCCCAAGTCATCTCCAATTCTGCTGAATGATCGCTGTTCCTGGGATCAAACCAGCAAGCATCATCATGACATGATCATGATTCCACAATTGTCTGACAATTTCCCGCCATGCATCAGAACACCAATTTGAGTTGTCTGCACAACCCCAGATGCAGCAGAGGAAAATAGCATGAAGCTTCCTTCAGAGTATATTTGGGTAGTTGTACACAAATTGCAAGACAAAAATCTCTAGTCACTGTGAAGATCTGCAACTGTGACATATCAGCTGAATGTAATACAAAACTTCTGTTGTTTCTGTGGCACATAAAAAGGGAAATCAAGGAGTTCACAGACTTAGTGTCTGGATGAGAAGGCAACCTTATTAGGGGAGAAGTCCAGCTTCCGTGCCTATAAGGATTCAATATATCCTGAAAAATAGTCACACCGATCTTTCAAAAAAATAGCTAATCTTAAAAGCTACATGAGATCCATTTATGGAATAGTTGTTAAACTTTCTTATACACTACAATGAACATAGAAAAATAGCTAATAATTCACATGGGAGCTTTGACTGAAAATACATTTTATATGGCTGTAGTTCAGCTCAGTGAAACCTACGAGAAATTTGGCATGGCCAATGACAAACTATTTGTGAACCAAACTGATAAAATTTGTGGATGAATGCCACCTGATCCAAGTGTAGTTACAAATTTGCATTGTGATTCCCCGGTTGGTGCTAGTACATCATCTGTACCTGAATTTGACACTGGAAGCTTTTGAAAGTGTTTTACAGTCCTAAAGTCATAAATATCAAGCCAAACCTTGGTGTAAAGCTACTTGTTGTGAGCAACTGCAGAGGGCCTGAGAATGCGTGAGAGAGTACATCAGGAAAAGCTGAGAGCAGCAGCGAAGCCCAAAGTTCTGTCACAGCAAAAGATGTGCTGCCCCAAGTAGCACTGCAGGTATAGGAACAATAAACCATGACTACATGCATGCCACAAATGGATGAGAATGCCAAGAGGGATTTTGAACTGGAAGACTGTGTTGAGATAGCTGGCATCCAGTGAGAGAGCACCTGGTCAAAACTGACCACAGTGGAACACAATTTAAAAAGATTAAAAGATGCGAAAAGATTAATTCCAGAACACCAGCTGAGCTGGCACTGGAGCTTAGTAAGCCCCGTGCCCCTGTCACACCACGAGCCTACCTGCCAACACTTCAGCTGGTTGTGTCAGCTGCAAACACACTGCTGGTATCTGCTGCAGCAGTGCTTTGATCATGTGCAGATGGAAAGCAAATGTACCACACAGATAATACAACAACTGCTCTTAGGTCTTCTGTAGTTTGATCTGGTTTTATGCACATTATTTCTTAGGCTGATGTGACCTTTTCTGCTTCACTCATATACTGTGTTGGCATTTTAAGTGAGGGGAAAAACTCTTCAGCACACTTTTTGGATCTTGTATGCATTATTTGCTGGTATTTTACTAAAAATGCTGGCAATTTTCCAGTTCATTAGGGATCATCTCAGATCCGACTCTGCTGGCAAGAAATAACTATTATGATAACAACAGTAAAATATTTAACTTAAATTTTAAAAAAAAATCTCCCTACTGCTTATAAAATAGTAGCATCATAATTATGCTGCTTGCAGAAGCAATTTCTAGTTTTAGTGTATATGTTCTTAAAGGAAAACCATTCTATATCTTTAATTCCATAGAAGCTGTCTTGGTCAATTAAGTTACTGATACGTAAAATGGTTTGCAACGTTTACTGTATTTGTTGTTAGCAAGGTATTAAAAACTTGAGGTCTCTGCAGAGAAGGCCCTAGGAGAGAAGCAGTACTGACTTTGAATTAGAAAACAATTTCTCCCCTAAGCAAAATTCATACTGATTATTCAAAACATTTCTATTCCCGTTTGGCATGTTAGGCAGAGGGTACTTTTAAGCAAGCATATTGTCCTAGCTCAGCCAGCCTTCAGTCCTGCTGGCATGCGTGGGGACAGACAGGCTGGTTCCATGTGCAGTGCTGCTTTTCCAGCTGCATCGCTCTGATGCACATCCTGTTATGGGGAAAACAAAGGAAGACTCTCACTGATCTCTGTAAGCACTGGGAAGCCTTTCCACCTGACAACTGCTCAGACTACAAGAGATTTATAGGCTGCATTGCCCTGTATGCTGTTCCTGGAGAAGCCATTTATCTGCCTGTGTCTTACGCTGGCAGGGCAAGGTGGGTACCTACTGCTGCCATGCTGAGTGGAACAGCAGCTCATGCAAAACCACCACATCTGTTCTGTACTGCACAGAACCTCGTCTTTCTAGAAAGCTTCCCATGAGTGATTCCTCATCAGGCCTCTCTTGTCTTTGAGACAAGATACTACAAGATGCATACTACAAACGGCAAATGTGAAACAGCTGGTAGGCAATGCTGTAGCTATGCTGGCAGTAGAGAAGTTTTACTTGCACACAAACTTTGAATGCTGAACCAAATTATACACTGGTTACTTTCACTAAGTGCCAAGAAACTGCAACTGCTCAGAGCACCAAGAAGACTTAGAGCAATGGAAGCTCTAGCAACTCTCAAGTGTTATGTGATTGCCCTAGCTGCATCTATGTTGTGGAGTGGTGTAGCAGGGCATCTCAGCCCTCTGAAGAGCTTATCTGTTTCTTGTTAGCTGGTGAAATAACTCAGGACATCTCACCCCTCACAAGAGCTTGCTAATTGGTGAACTAACTCAATAAGGACCGCTTGTCTTGTAGTGAGTTATTTTGGGGCCATGAAAGTAATGCTTCCGGCTGTCAATAGATATCTTGCTGTGGAAGTGAGATCTGGAAAGACAAGCTGGAATTTCTGACTGACAGTTCACTTTACAAACTGTAAAAGCTACACTAAACTTTCACAAAGCAGAAATCTTCTGCATGTTCCCTGGAAGTGTATGGGGCTTTCTCCCTAAAGCTGGAATGTCTGCTTTGTGGTTACTCTCCTGGGAGCTGAGTGAAAGGACTCTGTACACTGTCATTATTTCGGTGGTAAATTACATTGACTCCTAATCTATACTAGTTCTTTGTTAGCTTTAATATAAGTACCTTGATACTGTGCACTGTCTTAATCTCTTTAGTTCTCTTTGTTTTATGCTGTGTGGTAAGTATCTCCGTTAAGGCCTTTTGTCTGTTATTGCCTGTCTAGTCATTTAATAACTCATTTTATAATAAACCTGATCTGCCATCCTTAGAACGTGCAGGCTGGAGTGATTTCAGGGGCAGGCCACCTAAATTTAAGGTGCTGCCAAAAATATGAGGCTAAGGCAGGGCTTGCCTGAAGCTCCCGCTTGATCACTAACAAGTGGTCACATTGGCACCTGATGGAAAGGACTTCATTGGCACTTACGCTAATGCAAGATGAAGACTGACAGGCCTGGATGGAGATAAGTAAAAAGGAACAAGTAGAATAATGGAAATAAGCTCAAAAATGTCACAGTTACCTACTTCTCCCTACACAGAGCTGGTCATTCCCTGGATATTAGGGTCAACTTCTGCACTAATTAGATTCATTACTTCAAAATAGGGCAGAGTCTGGGTCAGAGACACAGTTCTTCTATTGCTATTGTTTCCAGGTTTTGCTTTGGGAAGGGGAATATGCTGTGGTTTCAAACTGCCATAACCTACAGTGTGGCGATTCAGCCAGGGCTAAAGAATGTCAGAGCCTGCCCCACAGGCAGCCCTGCTAGGATGTGCCTGTGTGGGACACCTGGAGACCTTCCCACATTAGAACCATGTCTCTCTGTCTGTCCTTTCTCTTTTGATAACGATTAACACTAGCTGATCCTTACATGAGAATAATTATAAGAAAAGAAAAGAAAAAAGGATGTACCTTTGTAAAAAGGAGATCATTCCTGTGAATGAGATGATCTCTACAATACTGGGATCAGCTGCTGTCTTATCTAAAGCTATTTACAAATCATCTTGACACTTCAGGTTTGACAGCTCTGTGTTTAAGTTACAGCACTGCATACACAGCAGCCAGTATAACACCACTTAAAAACAAAGCATCTGCTGGCATAACATGGACTCAACTGCTGATGCATATATTGCAGCAACCTCCAGCTAATAAAACATTAAATAAAGTTTCTGTGAAATAAACAGAATACTTGTAATTGCAATCACTTCTTGTCCGATGCCAACACTTTACTACAAGTATGTGCCTGTTTCTTTTATGTACAATCATTGAGCCAGGTTGTGTCTCCAGACACAGCTTGTGAATTCTGCAATTTGTTGCCTTGATCTTTTCCCTAGTTTTCAGGTTTTATAAACCTGTATAAAAGCTGTTTTGTTCTATTACCTTTCATTAGCAGAAAGTGGCCCACATGGTAAAGTCTGGGCTTGGATTCTGCTGCAGTTACATTTTTTGCTTGCCCTTCTTCATGTTCCCACTCTCCCCTTTATCACTACTTACTCAAAGGGGTCGCTGGGATCAGCTCTCTGGAGCTCTGGAGGAATCGGTATTCTTTTGTAGTACATTTCCCAGTCAAAAGCTCCTCGCATGGCATCCCCCGCCTGTGCCTCGTAGCCAAAGTGATTGTGGTCAATGACATCGATCATGGGACACACGATGGTTTTGTGGTTAAGTGCAATCTGGTCTGAAAAATGAAAGTAGAAAATAGGAAACGGCATGTCTAGTCAAGCCATCTATCATATTGCTGCAAAGTGAATCCCACAGGTTTCTGATGTTCGAAGATTGTTTGTTTTGTGCCCTATGGCCCCCCACATAATTTCATTTTTCAAATCTGTATCAACCTTTTTTTAAAGTAGAATTAATGCAATTGGGCAATGATTAGAAGTATTTATGGGTTCTTTAAAGGGAAGCATATCCCTGTGAGACCCACAGGAGTCCAGTCATCTGTATCTCTCTCACATTGCCACTCTGAGCTGTCCTCAATCTGTCAGCTGTGGAACAAGCCAGGAAGCAAACTGTAAAAATATCCCTTCCTCTGTGGGGAGTGTGTATGGGAAGCCCCTGTGAGAGAGATTTATTCCTAAATTTGAATCTCAGCCCTTGTAACCACTCATAGTTCCTGTGGCTGTAGTGTGCATCAGCTTTGAGATCAAATGTTCCAAATTGAAGGCAAACTCCAACACAAAGAGCAAAACAGAGCTTGTGTCCTTTTTTTCCGTACCAATCTTTAAGTTATAAAGAAGACTCCACAGTAATATTCTTACCTGCTTTCTAAAGAAAGGAGTTTAGTTTTGCTTTAAAAGAAAAAAAAATTAGATCTGTGAGGCTAAATCAAATTCCCATCCCTAGCATAAGATCAGGCGGGCCTGAGTCTGCTTTGGTGAATCCTATTGTTTAATCCTATAGAGAGCTCCTCTGAAAAGAAAGACAAGTAAAGAAGATAGGCCAGCATCAAGAACCAGGTAGAAGAATAATGGTTTGAAATGAGGAAGTACAGAGAAAACCGGTAGCTCTGTTGACATGAAAGAACAATAAAAAACTACCTATGAACCTTCAAAAAACCCTAAAATCTTCAAATTCTAAGTATAATAAAGCTTTTTCTCTGAATGGCAGCTTAGATCCTTTATATTACTTAGTACATTTTAGGGCCTATGTGGAAAACCTGTTTTTTGTTTTTTTGGTTTTGTTGTTAGATTTCACTGATGCTTGATAATACCCTAAAAATAATCAGAGGGCTGAGTGTGGATTGAACACTTAGATAGGAAGGCAGGTTATAGTGGTATAATGATTAATAATACAGATTCTGCTTCCATGCTTCTGAGGGACTGGAATTAAGAAAAAAAAGATTATTTTCACAAAACATCTGAGTCTTTATATTTATTCTCAGTAGTTTAAGTTTGTCCAAATCAAGGATCAATGCCGCTAGTGAGAAATTACTGTGACTGGAAGTTCAGCAGGTTTTTACATCCTTGTCCTTTAATAGTGAAATAAATTTAAACCACAGGCTCTCACAAAATTCTAGGAAACTCATCTCAGAGATAATGGCTGCATTACTGTTGCTATTGCCAAATATAATTACATTCACAGGCACACTGTATAGTGTTATCTGTGATCATTATATAAAGTCACTTTTACATAATCTCTTTCCTGTGATGGCCCTCCTAATAGTTATAGGGCTTATAAAAATCTGTCTTTGATCCCCCCCTTCTAAATTGATTGAAGGAGAGAAGCTAAATGGGATTGATTTGTCTGGAGCAGGTCAAAGGTAGACTCGTAATGCTTCAGCATCCTTCTCTTCATCTTTAAAAGCTGCTGTCTTTAAACATACTGAAGGATTTGAAGTCTCCAAGTCACATGCAGAGACAGTCAGAGGGAAATTTACTTGAGCAATGCTCAAGCTCAGTCTTCATTTCTGCAACTCTCAAGAATTCTGCAAGTATGATGATGCTTACCTGCCTGTTTTAGTGTGTTTCTGCAGAACTTACTTCTCAGCCCTCAAAATCTTTGAGAGTTAAGGAACCACAGGAAGATCTTGACTTTTTATGAAACCAGGGTGTTTGTAGTTGTGCACACCAAAAGAGAGTAATCAAACTTGCAGCCTCAATGTTTCCTTCAGTATGCCTAAAATAACGAATTTTACATACATCCTACCTAGGCTTAAATGCAGTACTGATGCCTGGGGTGGCCACCTAAAAACAGAGACTAGACAAGAATAAGGGAATAAAGGTAGGTATTTACTTGAAGGGCTTTCAAAGGTATACCCTGGGTGGTCAAAAGGCTACACCCAAGATGGGCCCTGGATCATGAGTTCTTCACATTTTTCTAAGTTTGGTTCATTTGCATATCAGGGTTAATTCTCTAATTAAAATTTCTGTTAATTATGTAATTTCCCCAAGCTTACTCCTCTTCTTAAGATGATAGTTTACACATTTTGGGCCTAGGACAATCTGGGTGTCCTTGGAGAGCAAGCTTGGAGAGGTTTGTTATGTCCAACCAGCATGAGAGAACAGCAGTTAACAGGCTACAAGAAACTTCAGAGTTACACACTAGCAGTACAGGATTAGAAAAATATAAAAGTTAAAACCTAAGGCATTAGCCCCAATATGAATTTAGGAAGCAGAAAAAAAGGCTGCAGGGCTAGCTTACGTTTCATAAGTGTGGTGGTATCCCAGATTCAGATATGCAAACATGCTGCTGCCTTTATCAGCCACTGCTCTTTACTCCACCTGCTCCTAATGCCAGACACTGAAAGCCACAGCTGAAATGCTTTACACTTTCTCTTCCATTGCCTTTACTCCTCATCCCCTTACAGAAAATGGTCTGAAAATATTCATGCATTATTTCACTGCATAAAGGCTTCAACTAAAGGGAAGAACAAAGAGATAAGCACCATTGTATATGCAAAAATCTTGCAGATTTGAGGTAAAGCTTGGGGACAAGAGGGAACATTGCTCAGAGCTTTCTTCCTAGCAATTTTAACCACTCTATACATACATATTTGAATTCATCACTTTCAGGATCAAGCAGAGTAAGCATATATGGCAATAAACAGAAGTTTACAATATTGGATGAGTCACTGTCTCAGAAATACAGGTTTCACCTTTTTTACCTAAAGAGGTACCCCCTTAATTTCAGGTGCTTGTTTCAAACTGGTTTGGCTAAAGTAACAATGCCAAACTGCAAATAGCTTATCTTTGCAATTTTTCAATGCAAATATTTTTATTGTCCTACGTAAATATGTGATCACAAAGATAGTGACAACATTTGAGTGACTTGGCAAATTATCTCTTGTTTTCTGAGTTGTCATAAGTAGTTGTACGCTCAGTTTCCCCACTGCCAAGCAAATACATCATATACATGTTGTGAAGATGGAAAACAAGCAGGTGTTTTGATAATTTGTTAAGCATAATCAGATCATGATATATTTTTAATTCTTGGTCAGGAAAGGAATCTGTTTTAACAAACCCAGTTCTGGTAGCCTATGCCACTACTGATCTACTGTCCATCTCTCCTATTACTGCTCCTGCAGCAACATCAGCAGAAGGAAATATGTGCCTACAGCTTTCTGGTTTGCCACTCAGTTTCTTACCTTCAATAATTGTGTCTTCATACTGCACTAAACTGTCAAGTGCTGGAGCCCAAGTCACATCTTTCCTTCTGCTGAGGAGTGACAACAAACAGCAGTGTTTGCCAGCCTTTTTACATCACTACAACTGCCTACTCAGTGAGCATCAGTCAAAACTCTCTAGTATCTCAGAGTGTCTTAAGAGCCCACTTAAGCTGAAGAAATAAACTAAATAAAACTTAAAGAAAATAAAGGCATTTTACACCAATTTTTAAGAAAACAAAACAAAGGACTTGTAACTGAAAACAATTGCGGCTCATCTCCACAAAGCCATTTAGATACTCTGAAAGTACCGAAATAACTCAGTCTTCCTAAAAGCTGATAGTCAATTCTGAAAATAAAAGTTAGACACATAAATAGCTATGAGAACCACCTTTAAGTGATTGCTCTTGGTTTCCTCACTCCCCTCCCCAACCTCTAACTTTCAAGGTCTCATTTTGAACAAAACCTGGTTTGGAACAGGAAACCACTGCCCCTCTCAGCGAAGACTGCCAGTCCAGAGCAGGGCTGAACCATGTACTTGTTGAGGACTTTGTACTACACATGCAGATAAAATCAGAGCTAAAACAGGGCAGCTTCAAAGTAATAAACACTCAACATGTCCTCTGTTGTGGTGTCCCTGAATGACTTTCAGTCACAGGCAGTGCTGAGAGAATCACAACATATAACTTCAGATAAACACTTGAAAACATACACTAACTTTACTATTATTAGCAGCCAGGTGTCATCTGATTTCAGTAGAGTAAATATTTGCCATCTAAATTTTATAAGGAAGTTCTCTCCTCCCTTTAGAAAAACAGGGCACAGGGAAAATATAATAGATGCGTGTTCATTTTCTATTTGTCGCTCATGTAATTCTCTACTTTTTCTTTCAAAGTAAAATAGAGTTGATTCTGTGCTTCAGTATTCCTCACGATTCATTTCTAGGTCCTCTGGCTGGTTGGTTATCTACAGATATTCTACTGTATGTGGAATGAGAAAGACCTCATTCCTCTTGAGAACTAAGGGGCACTGATGCAATTGCCCTCATCTCTCTAGTTTCCTGGTTTGAGGCGGAGGGTTCAGTACCCAACTGCAACCTGGCTGCAATTAAAAACCCTCTGTCACCATTCTACTTCTATTTCAGTTTTTACAGGGTGAAAACTGGCTAGTTGTATGGAACAGATTATCTTGAGGTCACACAGGCTAGGGGATCAGGCCCAGCCAGGACAGGTTTCTGAAAGCCTGGTCCTGCCTAACTAACATGATTTCCTTCTATAAGCAGGTGCCTTGCCTAGTAGAAGTGAGGAAAGGCTGTGGATGTTGTACTGGACTTCAGTAAAGCCTTTGATACTGTCTCTCACAGCATTCTTGTGGAGAAGCTGGCAGCTTAGACAGGTGCACTCTTCACTGAATAAAAAAGCGGCTGGAGAGGCAGCCCAGAGAGTGGTGGTGAGTGAAGTTAAATCTGGCTGGTGGAAGACTGGAAGTGTTGTTCCCCAGGGAATCAGTACTGGGGCCAGTACGTTTTAAAATCATTATCAATGATCTAGACGAGGGGATCAAGTGCACTCTCAGTCAGGTTGCAGATGACATCAATTTGAAAGACTGTATGCGTGATTTGATATGGAAGCTAGAAAGGATAAAAATTTGGAATTTTTTGAGTTATCTTGTTATTGATCTGAAGAGAAAGTAGTTGCTAGTACTTTTCTTGGTCTCTACTGATAGCTCATTAGCAGATCAGCACATCTTGCTGAAAATGCATTATCAGCTTACTGTGTGGCCCAAGAGTCCTTACAACAAAATTCAAGAAACAATAACCATTAATTAGTGAAACCATAACTTTTTGTGTACTTATAGCAGACTTTCTAAATTAATACAAATTTCTTTATTAGGCAACTCAGAAATTTTCTTTGGTTATGGCAGCAAAAAGCACTCACTATGCAAAGCATATATACTTTGCATGTTGTCAGGTGTGTAGAAAAGAGAATATTGTTTTGTGAAGTGAAAAGCTAGACTACAACAACTGATTCTTTCCATTCTTTTAACTAATGGAGCTCTGCTGGCTGCAGCTGGAATCCAGCAAAGCAGTCAGTAGCAAATCATTCTTTCTGAGCTTCCTGTTGTGAACGCTGTTGCTATTGGATTTAACACTGAGGCCTTGGATACATGTACAGCAAAAACTGTTTTAATGCAAAGTGGAAAACTAGGAAGGAGTACAATACTCACACAACAAAACTTTTCAGGTGTATAGTAAGGACATAGCATAATACTAGATTTAGTAGTGTATTTAGCAGTAGTAATAATAAAATAAATTGTAATTATAACAAGCTAAAGAAATACTGCAAGATTTTACTAGTCCTTTAGTCTCAAGAAACAAAATGCAGCTGTTCACATTTCTTGGAGTTCTCTCTCACACTTCAGACACTGCAGCAGAACTCCAAACACTTTGATACAGTGTATGTCCTTCTTACTGTAGGACATAGCTTCAATTCTTGGTTGTACGTTCTGATTTTAATACCTGATGAACGCTCGTGCACTTACTAAGCAAGGGAGGCAGCCAATTCACGTTGACTTCGCAGTGGGAATCCAGAAATGTCAGGACTTCTCCTCTAGCCAGCGAGGCTCCTAGCAGCCTGGTCCGAATGAGCCCTTCTCGTTTCTTGGTACGCACAATCCTCACCTTGGCAAAACGGACCATGTATTCCTCCAGCTTCTCTTTTAAATGTTCTAGAAAGAAGGGCAAAAAAAGTGTCAGTGGTGCCAGGCCTGGAGGAGCCAACAGAAGGACAGGCTGGCAAGCAGCCAGTACAACCTGCAAGCAGCTTATCTACTTCCATCTCTTGTTGCTTCAAGTCCTCCAAACTCTGCCACAAATCCTCCTGAGATGGTTCAGAAAGTGCAAATATTCTCTGCTTTATCACACAGAGTAAGACACTGACACTCTGCTGCAGTTGCTACTGGCAACCTGTCATCCACGATATAATGGCCAAAACAGCTGCAGGATATTCATCCATTCTCTGGCTCCTGCAGCCCAGGGCCATATAAACATTCTGGCGTGTCATTTTATAAACAGTGTCCTTTCCAAGTCAGTTTCCTATATCAACTCATTATGAAGAACTATGCACAGAAATAAATTTTAAAAAACAAAAAAAGCATGATGAGATTGTTTTTGTGATGGGAAACTAAACATACATGAAGAAAGATTTTAATAGTTGGATACCAGCATAAAGCACATAGACAGCTGACTTTCTAATAAAATTAAGATGCAAATGTAGAGCAGGTGATAGGTTCTTTGATCTGCAAAATCTGGTTCTGTTTGTATTGCAAACCGTCATCTTTGGGAACTTTTTTCTTCTAACAAGAAACCTAAGATTCATAACAAACCCCAAGAACACAAAAACACCCTACAGTTTTGCCTCTTCCTAAATACATCTATAGCACAAATCCTGATCTTTTGTCTATGCTATAACACCTCAGCTTGCCACTCATTACTTTGGAAAAATATGATAATTTCATTTGTCAGGGAAAAAGGGAGAGAAAAGCTCAGTCTTTGATAATTAAAACCATTGATAAGTTACTTTTAGTGATGCTAGGGGTTGCAAGCAAAGTCTCACTGAGATGTCTTTGTCAGATTATGCTTGTTTCTGATATCAGCTACTAACTCTTTGGATTTTTATGGACACCACAGGCCTTGTTCCTGCCCTTAAATCATTACAGATTGCAAGAAGTTTGTTGTGGACTAGCCAAAAGGATTTCCATTTAGCAGTATTCTGGAGTACATAATGCTGACACACAAATTAAAGGCAATGAGCAAACAAGTCACAGCACTGGTAATACAGGATCTTGTGTGAAAATAAAATTAAGCTCCAGCGAAATAGAGCTCCCTGCAAAGGTTTCTTTTCATCTTGTTTTTTTCCTAGCTGACAAACACAAAGCTACCTGCAGATTAGGAAGAATGCTGATGCGTATTTATATGTATTTATTGGAAGAGTACTATATGGGATGTTCCTCTGTACCAACGAATCCTGATGCACACGGGCACAGAAGAGAGACTGGGAACATCAGACTGCAAGGATTACAGAACAGGGGGCTTCTGGGTGGAGAAACTCAACACTGTGGAGATATCCTGAGTCACGACAGAGGTAATTCTGAAATAAGAATGAAAGAAGTATCCCTTTTTCCATCCCGTTTCACTATTTACATACTCAATAAAACCCCAACACAATTCCCCAACAGTAACAATGCCAAGAAATGTCCTGTGTCTTGAATGGCGGATTTTGTATGACCAACTATATTCACAGGACAAGACCTGTGTGCTACTCTGACTCATTTTAGGTACCAGCTGCAACTCAGTTTTGTGACTGAACTGAGGTTAATTCAAACCCTCGATCATTTTGTGCCTGCAGGCAAGACTGTTTAAAGTGTATATTTATTGAACTGTTTTTCTGTTTTTATGAGCTCCATTGAGACTATTCCCATAGCGCAGGAATATAGAAGAAGGGAAACAGACCTTAAAAACAAAGATACAAAGACCTTTCAGGTAATATAAGAAAGTCTGTTAGGGTTGTCAGTCTGGATTTTTTTCTATATTGTAAATGGTATCATCTAATAGCCATGAAAAATGAAAAAGCTCCAAAGTGACAGGTTATTACATATTTCCAAAGTAAATCAAATCTATTCAGCTAGGTACCATAGGTTCTGTTAGTCCTCAGACACCAGAAATTTCCTGTAGTTCTCTAAAGTCACCTAACCCTTCTCCTCTTCTACCCACAAGCCTTCAGCTTGTTTGCACTGAATAGTGCATAGGGACCCAGCACCAAGAGCAAGAGCACATTGCTGCACATTGTAGGGACAAGTACCAGAAAGAAGCAGGTTACTCAGCCAGAACACACCTCTCCAGCTGTGGAAGCAACCACTACATGCCTTGTCTATAACACAAATCCCCCATCTTCACCTGCCTACCCTCAGAGATGGGTTCACTGATGGGGCTCTGAGCTGACCAGAGGCCAACTACAGAGCTACTACATAGCTCTGAATTTCATTACGTATCAGATACAATTGCCTTACTCTTCCCTGTTTACAGGCAGTTTCCCCCTTTGTGGGTGAAGGCAGCTACCAAGAAAGCACCTAAATGCTCTGATGGTGAGAAGCAGGAGCCTTACTTGGACAATGCAAATAGTTTGTGGTGCTGGTAGGCTCTCTGTTGCCTGTAGGCACACATGAGTTGGACCTTTGCTTCCTGGGTGTCACAGTGGTTAGGGTAAGGCCCTTACAACAGGCAGTTTGAATATGGCCACCACTGATGTTCAAATGAACTCATACAAATGCACTCTTGTCATGAATTTTGATTGTTATCACTTGTCTTGAGCCAAATAAATTCACTGAAATTCAGTCTCATACAAAGGAGTTAATTTCATTCCTTCCACATCTTTCAGTGAGCAAATTCTGAAAGCTGAGTGCCTATCTTCTCAGGAAAACACTTCATGGAGGGATGATGCAAACTATCAAATTATGATACATTCTTTTCTGTTCTTATATCAATTGCTAAATAACAATAGAGTAGAATAATATGATTTGATTATCATCAGTTGTACTGGAGCTTGAATACCATGAAATCAATGGTAGTTCATACTGTTCTTTCATAGCTTCAGATTCCTTGCAAACTCAGGAAAAAGGTCTCTCAAATTTTAATTTTTTTTTTTTTTTAGCAAGGATAATATCTGAAATTCTGTGGAACAAACAAAAGCTCTGTACCACCTTCCTCCCTCTCTCTCAGATAGCTCTTCACACATTTCAGGCAGCATGTCACCTGATTTGTGAAGGACTGAATTAAAACACCCAGCACATCTTTTGATGCCAGAATTACATATCCTAAAATTGCTTTCATCTACTCAATTAGTCCCATGACCGAGTAGTTTTATTATTTTCTCCTTGTCGCTTAAAGAACAAGTCACAAAAAAGCAGAAATACACAAATAAAATTTGCACATCTTGTTTACACAGAATTCTAAATGCATCCTCACTTAGACATATCTGGAAGTAGTAAGGAAAAAAAAAGTAAAAACTCGTGAATTTTATAGAGCTTAGTTAGACAAGTGATGTTAAAAGATCAGGTCTACATACAAATCAAAATACATGGATTACTAGAGATACATAATGTATCTAAATTTTATAAACCAGTTACATGTTCATAATATCCTAAAAGTAAGTCACGACATAGTCAAACAGAGGCCTGCAACAATACCTACTGCATCTTTAGTTCTGAGATATAGCAAGGAAGATGGCTTGGGAATTTATTTGGGAAAAAATTCTCAGTAACTATAAATAACTATAAAAACATTGCAAAGTATTTAAGTTCAATGACCAACTCCAATGTGGTTGTGAGAATGAAAATATATTAAAGTGAAGGAAAAAAATTCCCTTTTGGATCTGTAAGTAATGACTTTTTAAACTTAAATCATTGTTAAAGTGCTCTCATATTTTATTTTCTCCTGCAATGTCTTGTGGCACTATCTGTTTCAAACCTTACCAATCTCTAAAAGCATAAATAAACACAGAATAACAGCCAGAGACAGTAGAACAGTAGGAGTTTTAAAGAAAACTATAGTATTTTCTACTATTTATATAAATAGTAAAAATATGTCTTTCATTTTGAACCACATTTTTGATT
Source organism: Vireo altiloquus (assembly GCA_013396875.1). NCBI lineage: Eukaryota > Metazoa > Chordata > Aves > Passeriformes > Vireonidae > Vireo > Vireo altiloquus. The sequence goes on from VZRF01014657.1 coordinate 449,051, forward strand.
AACAAATAATCTTGGTGTTTGTGATTGCTAACAAATTTAGATTTCTAAAATCTTGTCTTTTGCCAAATCTATTAGAATAAACTGTCCCTTTTCACAGAACTCCATAAATTTCTCTCAGAGAAGAACAAATATTTTACTTCTTATGGTACAACAGCATTTTCTCACAGATCCCAACTATTTTGTTGCTATTATCTCCAGAAGAAACATCTCACACACAAACCCTGTATGTTACACATATGCATTTAAGTGTAAGCAAACTGAAGCGCACAAGTAAACATGCATGAATCAATGTCAGCACAAAACTATAATTCTAGAGAAATTATTTGAAAGAAATTATAATGCAGTGTGTAAAATAGACAGCAACCTGTAATAAAAAGACATTTAAATGTCCAGAGGACAACACATTCTGCCCATTCATTACCAAAGGAAGCAGCTTGAACAGATTTGCCATGACAATAGAAAAGGGAGGTAGGACAGTTTAATTTATATTCTGTAGTATTACATAAATTCCCCTTTCAGAGCTGGGCATGAGAAAGAAGCCAGTATTTAAATTCTAGAGTAAGCTATAAATGGTACCTTTTGCATATAAAGAAGCCAAAGCCCCTTCCATTAGATATGGGGAGCAAAGATCTAATTTGAAATTTAAAAGAAAATACATAATACTTTTCTTTACAGTGCTGATCAAATGAATCCATGAATCCTAAGTTTGACACATGCCAGGCACCTGCTAGGGCAAGAGCTGGCACAAGCGGTGACAAATAAAGAATAATGCATGGGCAGGCTGTTTACAGGCTGTCACTGCTCTGACAAGTGATGATAAAGGGAAGCATTATGTCTCTTCTACTGACAGCCTGTAAACAAATTCTCCATTGTAATTTTCTGCATGGGCCTCCTCTGTCTTCATTTAAAGTCTGGAGAAGTTTTTCTAAAACAATAGTAGAGACACAATTGCTTGGTCATAATAATTAAGGATCTACTCAAGCAGAGTACCCATTTACTTAATCTGGTGCCCAGAAATAAATTGGAAATCAGGGTTCTGTCTTTGTCAGAAAAAACCCTCACGTAGCAGTAAAAGGCAGAACTGAAATTCTTCTCTCATGTTGGGATGCATACAGATGGTATTTCATTATCACATTAGTACCCATGTTGCTGTGTGACAAGAAATGTTCCCCCAGGGTTACTGAGAACGCGTTAAGGGAGACTTAAAAGATTATGTGAAAGCTAGAGCTGATCTTCAGGATGTGCTTGACTGCAGTATGGACAAGGAAAGAGGAAGGAAAATACAAAGAAAATAAAGCCTTCTGTGAAGCTCCACTTCTGTCCAGCCAGGCAAGTCCACCCCAAATCCTTACCTGTAACAGAGCCCCTCTCCACATCTAGCACCTCAAATTTCTGCCCAAAAGTACTAACAATTTCTGTTAACGATCACTGACCTGCAAATTATCAAATAATTAAGAGCAGCAACAGTCTTCTAAATGCCTGGATAAACAATTTGAACTAAATCTGTTTATTTCTAACCTGAATTGACTGAGGGGTATGTAGTTCCATGCCCTGCCATTTCCAACACGAACCATATGAAAATAGTCCATGAAAAACGTACAGTAGTAGAAAAGGTATATTGGCCTCTCCTGTTATATCAGCACAGGCATATGGGAGGAAGCAACGCGGCCAAAACTGTATTAGTCTGTGGCCTTAGGTCAGTAAAACAGTACACAAATGACTACTTCTCGTGGTGAAAATTAAAGCAGTAAAATGGCTATTTTGCCTTGCAAGAGCCATGAGGCCAGCTCTTTTGAGGCCAGCTCAAGGTTTTTCTCTATGTGTTTTACTTTTTCCCAGAACATAAAGAGCTTTGTGCCAATATGCAATAGTGAAAGCACACTCATGCACTATCCATGTCTCTCATAGCGAGAAGAATCTCCATCACTTTATTATTTCCCTTTCTGCAAGACCAGATTATAGTCCCAGGTAAAATTAGCAAGGATATCCTTCTTTCCTTTCTTGAAGCCCTTTTTCCCAGAACAGCTTAATCTTTTGATGACTGACTTAAGCTTGACAGAAAATACATAAAGGAAACGGAGGGGACTGTGGTTTTTCAGTTATTACTTGCTCTCTGCTGCAATTGAAAAAACAGCCCTCTCCAGTGCATTGTCAGTCTTTTTACTTTCACTGCCTGTATGTCTGCTGCTGTAAAAGCAAATCAGTCTGAGGAGAGAATACAAGGTGAGCTTGTAAGTTTGGGTACATCATATTTCTTCTGGTTTCCTTTTAAGTTTCTCGTTTGCAGAAGGTCGGTTGGAAGTGCTAGTTGAACACAGAATAGTTGCACAGTCTGTACCAGGCCAGCTGCCACTTTTCATAGCCAAGCCAAAGACTACAGGAAGGACAAGTCCCCTGGTTATAACTCTGGGTAAACTATTCCACTGCTGCACTACCCTTCTTACAAATAAGTCTTTTCTAAAGTTCAAACCTGAATCTTCCAAGCTGTATCCTGGGGTTGTTGCCTCTTATTATACCATCTGCCAGTATCAGGAGTAATTCAGTTTTGTCATCTCTGCAATTCCCATTCAAGTTACTGTGGGCAGATGTTAGATCACCATTTAGCTGCTGCTCTGCCAGACTAAACAAGCTCAAGTTTGTCAGCCTCTTCTCAAAGGTCACATACTTCTGGCCCACGACAATCCTGCCGGTCCTCAGCTAAGCTGACTCCAGCTGTAGTCCTTGAATTGCAGGGCCCAAAACTGGATGCAGAATTACAGCTCTGTACAGAACCAACATTGTAAAAAATCCTAATTTAATTTTATCTGCCTACTCTCATCATAGCATAGCCCATTACAGTTTGCCTTGCTGGTGATGCAAGGCCACCACTTTCTCCTATTCACTTGGTATCTATCCACTTTGACCTTTCCAGGTCCTTTACACCACACCAGCTAGACAGTGTGCATCCTTACTGGTACATGGGGTTATCTACCCAGGTGCATAATCTATCACTCCTTCATGAGATTTTTTTTTTTGCCCAATCCTAGAGCTTCCTGTAGTATTTGATGTGTCAATCACTTTCTCCATTTTTGTATCATACACATGCTGAGGGCACACTGTCTTATCATGCAAGTTGTCAGTGACTAGCACTGACCTCAGTACTTACCTAAGCTATTCTGTCAATTACTCCTGACTAAGGAAATGTGGAGGAAGGATGAGGAAATTTTCTGCCAAACAGATTTTAGCATCTGATCCATGGCCATTCCAGCACGCAGCAAGATCCAGAAGCAGACAGGTAGTGTGTAAGCTGTTGGGTATGATAAGTTCTGATACAGACTGATAAATAAGAGCAAAATTCATAGCTAAATAGCAATTGGCTAAGAGTAATCTTATTTAGATAACCCATTCTTTCCAAACAGTTTTGCGCACCTAAAACTAAGATCACTCGAGATCACAATGTACTTACTTACAGAGACACTTGTGCCAAACACTTGGAAACTTGTTTTGGCTGTGACGTTTGGGTTAACTGGTTTGAGTCAAGCTAAAATGCAATATTTTTTTCTGATATTAATAAGGAGTCAAGCTAAAAATGCAGTTTCTTTTTCTGATGTTAATAATGACTCAAAGTCCTTGCATGATATACTTACTACAAGACTGTGGAGAGTATCCTGAATAAGCAATAGTTCTGTTCATTCCTTGCACATTGGGAAGAATTTCTTCCTAGGCAGCACCCTCATTTTGATGTTCAATTTCAACTACAGCCTGTTAAAGTTGAAAGAATCTCCAAACTCTATAGTAAATGCACATTCTTTTGCCACAACCTGAAAAGGTCGGCATTACTAAGAGCAAGAGGCTGAACAGAGCAGATGAATACAGCCTGATTTCATCCAGGAAAGACTTAAGGTAAACTTCTCTGAACAAATCTGTTTTGTTGTGTGTAAGCTTTCACACAGTCATGAAAGGAGTGATTGGGACTGCAGAATCTGTAAGGCAAGCTGGATTTATTGAGACTTCTCCAACTATAGCTCCATTCAAAAGAGACACACAGAGATCCTGGTACCTCTTTGTTCCACTTTCCTGAGCCCAGGTAATTGAGACTTACCAGTCATTCTGTCACCAGCAGAGAAGCACTTTTGTCAACAAGATGAGCGTTCAGGTAATTGAATACCTAGATATTAGGTGCGGTGACTGCTTATACAGATGTCACTGATGTGTCATTAAACTCCTGAGATACTTTTCCATTTTAGATTTTTTAACAGGAAAAGGAGTGAAACACTTCATTTTTAGGTTGCAGTAATGCAGCACAGTAAGTCAAATCAGCTCATATGCAGCTAGGGCTGGCTAGCTAGTTTGTTGGTAATACTGATGCAGCTCCAAGTTTTCCTTTCTTATAAGGAAACAATGAAAGATTTTTTATGGATTTACTCCAACTGCCAGTTGTATGAGGTAGTTCTTACTACCCTCCACAGCATTGTAGTATGGTAATATGTCTTTTCTACAGCTGATAGCAGACTCCTCCATTTGCTGTGCTCACATCAGTCTAGCTCAGAGAAAGGGGTCTCCAGCGAGGAGAAAGGTGGGGCTACCTTTTACCCACAGACTAAATGATCTAATCATTATTCATCATCTGAAGCCCTCCAAAGTAAGAAAATAACCAAAATCTTATTTTCCTATCACAGTTAAACTCTTTCAGGTATTAATCAATGATTAATGTATTTTATACGTTAAAAAAGAGGCAAAAATAATTTAAGCACTTAATCCTTATCAATTGATCTTATCTGGTTAATGCACAAAATTAAAACCATTAAAAAAAACCCCAAACCTTGGTATCTGCTTCTACATTTTAAGCCTGTCTTTTGCAGCCACGACAATTAAATGTATCTTCCCAAAATAAATAAATCTTCTAAAGTACAATATTTACAAGCAATTACTATTTATTTGAATTTTCTTTATATCGAATTCTAAAGCAATTATCTTTTATATACTCAGGCCGTTCACATTCTTTCAATGCCTGTCTTCAGAAAAGGGTTTTGGAACTGCCTGAAAAGCCCTATGACTTATTGCTTCTTCCCATACGTGCCTGTACCTGTTTTGGGGGACCTATAATGGTCCCCCAATACTAGCTTTGAAAAAAAGTGAGGAAATACATTATTTTTTATAGCTCTCTTCCACTCATTGTATCCAAACAGTTTGCCATCTATAATACGTGGATGAATGATTTTGCTCACCAGAGGACAAAAACATTATAAAATGCAATCACCTCATGCTGGATAAGGAGGCTGGTTAAGAAGATGCAGCAAAGCAGTCTTAAATGGAAAGTAAAAATTAATTAACAGGAAATTATTTTTGCTGCAAGGTAAATATAATAATTGCCTGATTTGGAATGTGATCAAGAATGACCCAGCAGATTAAACAGGAGAGAACTCTTGGTGCACACACAGGAAACAAAAGCCATGTTGCCCTCTGCTTGTCCTTCTGCTAACTGTATGGGTTGAGAGCACTGCAAGTACAGTGCCTGGCCTCAAGGGTGAAAAGAAACCATACTATTCACTTTGGATGGCACTTCGCAGAATGTTTAGCTTTACCCGGGAATAGCTTTACCACAACAGCAGCATGGCTGATGGAATAGAGCTCAACCAAACTGGGAAGAATTTCTTCCCAGTATCATCTTGGTAGCCCCAAACTTCATGTGACCCATACAGGTGTGCTCAGGGACACACTGCCCACCCAGGGGATGAGAAGGAAGGCAGAGGAGGTTGCAAAAAGCTTTTTTAATGAACAACTTTTTTTACAGCAGAGACTTTACTGTGATTACACACACTTGTTTTGGCACTTTCTTACACCCCTAATTCAAAGAATGTTACTGTGGCTACAGCTTGAATAAGAGTTTGGACAACTGGATTACCTATCAGGGAAACTATTTCAGTAAACAGTAAGATAATGCAGAAATGTACAGCTGCCTTTATAGAACATCCACTGAACACAGTTATGTAGCACAGACCTGTCTGTCACGCAAAAGAGTGACCTTGCTGCGTTAAAATTTGATTATTTTTAACAGGTCTGTTTACTACAGAGGTATTTATACAGTAACTCATCCCCAAGGGAAGTACATCATGAGGTTTCTTCCAGGCTGCAAGGCCAATCAGAAGGTCATTTGGAAGTGAATCCATGAAAGAGAAACTTTCCTTGAGATCAATACATTACTCACAAATGCCATCCTCTTTCTTTCACAGTCACAATTTTGCATCCTGACAATATTGATTCCTAAAAATTGTAAATGATGACCTGTCAAGCAGCACTTCCTTTTGTAAAGTATTTTTAACACTGCAAACAGCCTTGCGGATTTTGAAACCGGTCTTTAGACTGACATTTTCTCTGTTTTGCCTGAAACTATTTTTGACATACTTTCAGTTCTTCCTCCTAAATATATCACTGACTTTTGCAATAGGTGCTGTCTTCAGAGAAGAGTTTTCTCTCATTCTTCTCTTTTTAACCTCTCAAACACCAAGGACAGATTGCATTGCAGAACTGGTAAAACACCACTGTGAGGATGGCACTGACCTTATATTTGCAGAGGATCATAACACTGGTCTTTGGGAAGACTGGAAATAGAAGTCACAGAACACATGCAATTACTATTTAAGTGACATCAGATTCTGGTACAGCTCTCCACATTGAACACTTGTTTCCCAGAGTAATTCTACTGACAACCTAACGTGTTGCAAACTTAGGCTCAACTAACCTAAAGGCATTGGAATATGGCCATCTACTCACAGAACCTTTGAATAACCTCCTGACTAATTGAAGGTGCTCTACTTCTGTAGTTCTTTTCCATTCTATGTGCTAACCATTACAGGTTAATGGTCATGTTGCAAATAGAGCTTGAAGTTAGTCCTTTCCCTCAAGAATTCAGTGGTTTTTTTTCTCCTGGTGCACAGGATTTTTGATGTAAATAAGAGAAGTCCTTGAAATGTGCTTTGAAACTCAGACTGCAAAATACAAAAGAGATTGTGGTCAATACCTTATTCGTTGTCTTTGATATTATAATAAGAAGTTGATCTTGTCTTCCAACTTCTGTATCAATATTTTTCTTTTTAAAAATGCCCTCTCTGACAGAGGAACTGGAGTTCTGAGGTACCAAATCTTTCCTGTGGAGTGATGAATTTACCTATGCTCTGCATAGTGCAACGAGATAAAGCAACTCAGTGAGGTTTCTCTGACCTACTGAAAGAGACTTTAAATTCCTAGCAGAGCAAATGCCAGAAGCATGGAGTCATAAATTTCTAATTATCCTTCTTATCTCCTGAATTTTATTTCCTATAACAAAGCACCTGGCAATACTAGACTCTTTTTACAGGTGGAATGCAGGCCTTTGTAAGCTTCAAGAACACTTATTGTTGAAGTAAGTATCCAGTTCCTTCTCTCAATTGCTGCATTTCATCATCGAAACATTTTCTTTTCTTAGTTGTTATTTCAAGAGTTTTCCCTTTTTCAATTTTGACCAGAGTGGAAATACAACCCTTCTTCTAATATTTTGAAATGAAAAAGTTTCTGTTTTTTACTAAGCTAGAACTTTAGTTCTCAAAACTGTTTCAATCATTTAACTGCAAAAGTTAGCCCTGTTAGTAGTATAACCTTTGCACTCACTGCTGTGTCGAGGAGCACAGTGAAAGAAGATGGAGTTATTATTGCTGAAGAGGTTTTCAGAAAGCTGCAGTCCATGGAAATTCTCTGACAACCTACTGGCAAAGAAAAGCAATCAGTTTAAGTCATGTTTTCTTAGATTAGGTCAGGTACCTTGTTTACCCCATTTCATTATTTGCAACAAACAGTTTGCTTCCAAAATTAGGTCTATTGAAATCTTACAGTGAAAGAGTTGTTTGGGTTACATACTTTGAAGCATGAGAATTAATTATCAAAAAGGAAACCATTTTCTGTTCACAGACTATCTGCTATGATGATGTTCCTCTTCATAATGAGGCAAACACTGATGCATAATTAGGCATCTTCTAACATCACTGTGAGCCATTAATCAAACAAGAACACCGTGTTTTATCATGGATATATAATCAGCTTTTCACTTTTTATTTAAAACAAGAAAAAGAATAAATAAATGAGCTGCTACATAAATCAAGCTTTGGAAAGGGAGACATCGAGTTCTTTCTTTTCTTTGTTATATTTTTCTCCCTTTGTTTTAAACATTGAATCAACCTGTCTTTTCCTATCTCTCCCAGTTGTCACAACTGTTCTGCAGTATCACTAATGCTCTTCACATTTTCTTTACTCTGGCAGGTTGCCTCATTAAGGATAAGAAACAGAAAGACATATTGAATATTAAATTAACATCTAAGACCTAAAGTTTAACTAATTAAATAAATAAGTATTATATTGAGTAATAACTAGCAGATCTAAGCTCCAGGAAGCTTTCATACAAGACAAAGGGATTAGGCTCACACTACGCCCATACATTTCTGTACATCTTATTTTGAATACTCCTCCACCACTTTCCCCCACGCCAACAGCTGTCTTGCAGCATTAAAAGACAGAGGATATAACCTAGTAATTTTTAGTTTACATGGCAACCAAGTTTATGGTAATATAGTCACCTGTAGGTACAAGGAATAAGGATGGCATGGACTGTTCTTAATCTCTCTGGAAAACTGAGCTTTAGGCTTGTTCCATCTTCCTATAGACAGCCACATAAATCCAGATTCAAACACAGGGCTTGTTACCTCTGGCTATACATTTTACTTGTATAAACACAGTATTGTCCTAGTGATCTTTTTAAATCTCTCCTAAGTAAGGGATTAATGGACTAGCCTGTATCAAGAGAGAAATAAATCATTGCCACGAACATGTCTTCGTGCTCTTAGAAAGGGTAAATCTATTTCAAAACTGGAATGGTTACATCTGCTTTACAGCATTTTACTGATCCTTAAAGATGGACAAAATGCTGTAATTCTGAACACAATTTTCACACCTTTATTACTTTTAAAAGGCAGATTATGGATTCAATAAAGGACATAACCTTTGTACTTCATATTTCCTTGATATTTCCTTGACATATAAAAAAATAACCATTTAAATCTATAATAGAAATACCTGAATTTAAGAAACATCTGAATAGAAAAACAAAAGATTGTACCACTTTCATTTTAAAGCACTTTTTAAGGAGTATTCAGTAGACTGTCAATATTTTGACTGATCCAAGAAGTCCCACTGGTCCTGATCAGAACTACATGAATCCTCCCCTCACCAACACCTTTTCACTGAACTGGAAGTGTGGCTCACACGCTGTGCATCACTTACACTTCTCCCCAGTTTTGTGCTCGTGTGAGGTTCCCCACCTTTAGCAGACCAAGGTTTTGTTTTTAAAAAAAGGTTTAACAAAAGGAGTGGGAAAGTTACTGCCATTCCCTGCAAACATTTTTTTTTTAATCTATGTGTCCTCTGCACTCTAAGTTGAAAACCAGTCACGTGAAGATTTACTGTCCATGCAAGTAAGCATGCTAAGTGCAATGCAAAAATAAATCAAGGCAGAAAATATTCTCCCTGGAAAAACATTTGATTGTGTGAGTCACATTTCAAGAGAGGTACTGTGCTACCTACAGATAACCTCCTCCAGCTACTCAGAATTACACAAGCAGCAGTATCTTTCCAACAATCAACTTACTCCTCTCTATAGCAGCTCCAGTAAGGGCTTTCCTGGGAAAACACATGTATTTTTCCATTTAGCTGTAGTTTCATCTGTAGAGATGGGAGATTTTCCCATGGAAATGTTGCAATCACATCTCTCTCTTTTATTTTCAGGTTTTGTTTAATTTTTATAACTTATTCCCCAAAGTTTGTTTCTTTTCTGCTTCTTGTGAGGGCATAGCTTAGGCCCAAGAAGAACAAGTAGAAAACAAATGGAATAGGTATAGGTAAAAGCAGGGACAAACAAACAGAGAAACTTCCACCATTGACCCATGTACCAGTTTTGTAACTGTTCTCAACTAGTGAACTTTTTAGAAATTAATGAAAAATGGAGGAAAAAAACCCCTAAATTTTCTGATTAGCTAAGACTGCTAGATCTATTTGTTACCATCTGGAGTGGCAGATGCTTATCAGACTCTGGAATATAAACTGTGACAACACTTACACACTAAGAAACATGTTTAGCTTAATTTCAAAGCTACTTGAGAACTGGAGCTCTGAATTCTTTCTAGAGTTATGTTTCTGTGTTCATATTTTCTTGGAAGCAGCTTAAAGGAAGTCAGAGTAACAGAAAAGTAACAGAGGAGTTAATTAAATTTACAGTGGGCAAAGCTGAATACAGGAACACTATAAACCCCAAAATAGCAGACAGTACGTAAGTAAAAGGTAAAATAAAAATAACTACCAATATTATGATATGGATACCACTTCTATTCATACCAGACTATTATTCTGCTGTAGGGTTAGGCTTTTAGTTCTGCTGTAAAGGGCGCACTCTATTTCAGCAATACATCTTGTAATTTGGTTCACTTTGCGGCTTGGAGCCAAAGGGAAAATACTTAAAACTCAGACAAAAGAACCTGATTTCGAAAAGAACAGCTGGAGATGTTCAGAAGGATACAAAGTGCTAGCTGGTTTCTTTGACTTCACTGACACGTGTTCACTGTGCCAAGAGGAAGTTCTCTCCAGGATAAGAGACTCCCTCAACAGGAAATTTTCTTCGGTATGAAGGTGATGTTCTCCATTTATTAAGGTGACCAGACAACTTTTTAAAGCAAGAGTTTTTATATAAGTGTAAATTTCAGTTCCAAGGGAATTAAGGATTGAAGGATTCATTTATATTGTAGCTCTGTGGATCACTCAGTTTGGCATGGCCAGGTGCTAGCAATAGACCTCAGTTTTTATAAAAAAAATTAAGCACATCAGGACATGGGACTTGTGCTGTGTATTCAACTTATTCTATCTTAATTTCCTGTATCTGTAAAAATACATAAGGAACATAGACCATACCTGCAACTTGCTTAAAGAGCTGATGATTATTGTCTAGCTTTCCCTGGCTGTAATACCACAATTACTGGTGGAAGTTGGCTGCTGCTCATTCTGTGTCTCTAAGCTTTAGTTACATTGTCAGATTTACATTCTGTTAATGTTTTTTTGCATTTTGTTTAGCTGTGTGTAGTCACACGGTTCTGTCCCTAAAAGGAAAACATACCATCTACAGAGAAGGATTAAAAAACCCAAGTAATCAGGCCTGGGAGGAAGAAACCTTCATTCTCTACTTCGTACTCCTGCTGGCAAAAACTCACCTCAGTGGAACAACACATAGGGAGGGTGAGCACATCACCAGAAAAAAGGGTAGGTAATAAGATGCTGGCTTAAAACTACTTTAGTAGCATCATTAATAACAACAAGCAATAATCAGATAATTTACATAAGTGTAAATACAATTTAAATTGCACTAAGTTAAATGACTGTGATATCCTGATTAGGCAATTAAAGCATTAGATCAACAGTACATTTTAATTCTTGGATACAAATGTGTGCTCTTTTATTTACCAAAATTGTATATAAATTGTATATATAACACTTACATCATGCTTTCTGAAGGATCTCCCTGAATGTGCGAAAATCAAAAATACTTCAGTTTCCTTTGAACATGTCCTGGAAACTTCTCATAGTATCTTGTTTCAATAACCTTACTGTGTGTTTCGTTTAGCAACTACTCCAGCAAAACTCTGCAGAATACCTTGAAAGCAACTAAGTCAGCAAGGCCAGTATTTCATCTATTCGTCAATGTCAATATTGTTTTTACTTTTAAGGCCCCTTGCAGCCTCCAAACACCAGAGCTATCTGTTTCATCAGACAACAGTTTACCATGGGACTTAGGGCTTGTTAACGTAATGATTCAGTATCTGCCATAAGACTGAGGAATTGCTTTTGACACACAAGGAATTGCTTTATACATTTATCAAGTTTATGAAAATGCACTTTGTTTTAAGCCAAGATCTTCTGAACAGAACTCTCATACAACACAGACAATTTGCAGCATATACAAAATAACAGGAGGTAGATGTGAAAATACAAAGCCATCTCCATATTTGATGGCTCAGACGAGCTTCACTAAACTTCATCTAGCTAAGTATAAACTCCCTGACAGCTGCTGTTCACCAGAGCTGCTAAGGTACTGTGGGACCCCAGTTCAGTCCTTGTCTCTCTTCACTTTTCCTGGATCTCATTTCTGGGGAGTCTGAAGGGCTCAAGGTCATTACCAAGAGGAGATTAAGAACTGCTGGTGAAGCAGGGAGATTTCTGACTCCATTGAGCCAGCGTAGCCTAAGGATTGCACAGGGCAGCACAAAGTCTTTCAGACATTGCCCCAAGGAGCAATACAGACATTCCACCCGTGTGTGTATACACATGAGGATGGGAGGTGACAGCAGATGGGAAATTCACTCTCCGTGAAGCTCCTGTCTCGCTCTGGTGACTGCTTAGACAACAAAAGTGAACAAATTACCATCTCAGGCGGCTAAAGCTGAGAACAAATACTTCAACTCAAACTCAGGGCTATTTATTTGGTAGGAGCCAATAAATTACTGTGACTGAGTTTTTCTAAGTATCCATGTTCACTTTGGAGTTTTCACCAAATTAATTGTAAGGCTACAGAAATTTTCATTTCTTTCTTCAATGAAGCCCAGTTTGTTTGTTTGTCCCAAACTTCACCTGTGTTTTGAACATACCTGTAGAGAATAACTGGAATTCTGAATCTATTGTATGCTTCTGATTAATTTAGTTTTGCTTTTTCTATAGGGTTCACATTTCTTCATAGTTTCTCTTCCTGGGCAAAAACGGATTGATTGCAAAAAAAATGGAGAGGGATTCTAAAAGTCAGTTAATTATGTATTCATACATTGTGACACACTCTATATTATTGCTATTACAGCTATGATTACATGAAATTAAAGAATAAAACTAGACTGTGGGCACTGTTATAGGGAAAAACGAAGACAACACATATTATTTTTCATTACTATATGCTAAGTTTAATTTCCTTTTCATATTTCTGAGTGAAAAGGTGACTACCTTAGTAAAAGTGGAGAATGGTTACTATTGGTAACTTTGTGAAACACTTAGTTATTTAGCACTGGAATGACATCATGTATCTCATGTCATGTAAGACTTACTAAAGTGTCTGAACTAAAAAGACTCTCCAGGACTTTTTTTTTCCATTTAATATTTTATAGTACTGCCACATGCACTTTTAAACACCCAATTAATTTTTATGAATGTTCTGATTTTCTTCTGAAAACAAACCCAAGGTGAATATATGTAGTTTTAAAAACAGTTACCCTGCACTGAATTTCTCCTGGAAAACTTCAGCTGATATAGCAAAGCACAAATAGTCATTTGATTCACAGTATCATTTCTCTCAGATTTTTCTGTCATTAGTCAAGAAAATTCTGTATAAAGAACGACCTATTTGTTTTCTTTCTGTTATACATCCCAGTTTGAAACAACACAGCATATGACCAATCACAAATACATGTGTTTGGATTAATTTTTTTTTTAATATCACTGATCTATATTTCTTCATTTTTCATGTAATTTAAATGACTTGCCTTCTACCTGGTTGCTGCATTTCCCCCTGTAATTGCCACAGAACACCTGCTCTTGAATCCGACCTTTCTGCAGGATAACGTACAGTTGGAAAACTGTGACTGCTGTTACCACAGATCAATGCTTACAGGAAGCATGGAATCGTATGCCCTGTGGCAGCAATTAAATTACTGCCTTTTAGAACTGAAAGTTCCTCCCCAAGTATAAGCTAGATCCTATAAATGCTCTTGCTGAAGGGAAACTGCAAAGACTGCTTTCAAAGAGACCTCGCTGAAAGATTCATGTTCTTTTTACTCCGCACAATTCATCCGTGCAAGGATAAGTTATGAAGATATGCTTTAGCAACAATTCCTCACATTAAAACCTTCAGACAGCTATGAATTGCACACATTAGGCAGGAAGATTTTTCTACATAATGTAAAATTTTCACAGTTCAGCCACGTGTTGCAGAACACTAGGAAAAGAGCTGTCATTTATTTAATCTCTAAAGATCCCTCTGCCTCTTTATCTGAAGTGAGATGAATTAATGGTAGTCAGTCAGGTGCTTTCAGAGAAGTTTCCTTGCTTACATTTGTGAGCTCTCATTAAAAAATACGGCTAAACTAAATGCAGAAAATCCTTTAACAAGCAATAACCATGTCAGATAAACTAATTGTTAAGTAATGGCCAGAGTCCTAAAGCTCTTCAAGCACTGAGCAGTCCTTGGTAAAAATGAGAGATAAGTATTTAAATACTTTTAAAACTCTCATTAATAACAAAAAAGCATAAGGGGTAAAAATATTCTGACCTCACTTCCTTTTATTTTTCTTCAGCAAGTTCATTTGTAAAAGCTACCTGAAAAATGGAATTGGATATAATTAGTGAGCAGTATTTATCACTATACAATGGTTTAAAAGCAGTGCATGAGTACTGACTAACCAAAGCACTGTAACTCAGATAAGGAGGAAAGCAGTGAGCAAACCCAGAAATTTGAGTGTTGCTATTAATTTGATTGCATTATGACATTCCGAACATCTATGCTTTAGAATTATCTTCCTTTATGAACATTTTGGTCATTGGTAGTTACTAAAAATCTCATGTTCCTTCACATGCAAACTGTTTTGCAGGTTTTTTTTAACTACTTTGTAAGTAACAAGTAGAAATAAAGCTCACACATCAACAGCTTCAGGCAGATGAAGACAGGCAGAAATGTTCAGCATGTTCAGAAATGGCTTTGTAATTTTTCAAGTAAGTTTGCAGACGTTGCTGGATAATACAATCCAGTAATAACTGTAATATGGGAGCAGTTCATCGCCAGCAAAAAATACAAAAAGAGAAGCGATCCATGATACTCACAAATCTCAAAAGTAGAATGTTAATCTGCACATCCCAAGCAAAATCTTAGAAGATGCTCTTCATTAGATAATTATCATTCCATGACTCATGACATGCTCTACAGAGAGGTCGCTTCCAAGCTAGCTGCATGTATTATTGAAATTATTATCACTCTGACTGACACTGTGAAAATGTTTTTCTGGAACTGTTTTCAGTTTGTTAAGATACCAGCCAGTAAAGCATATTTTGTTGGCACTTATTCAGTGGCAAAAATGGGGGGAAAGAGGTAAAAAATTAACATAAATATTTCCTTTTTCTGTGGCTAACTATAACCAAGTTGTGCTGAACAAAAACTATTCAGCAAGTTTTGAGATGATTCAACAAAATGGTACATAGCTGCATTTCATATGCCACAGAAAGGATATTTTTATAGCCTGTGATATTTAAAGTGTAGGAATGTACATTTTACCTCTGCTTTAACACACCTTAATGTCAGACTAAAATTACATGTACACATTGAAGGAACTCTTTGGTCAGGAGTAAGTGTACTGTAAGCAAAGTTGTCTCAACATCTGCACAAATTAACAATTTGATCCAATAGCTTTAACTCTGACAAAGTTCCTATTGATGCACCTAATGTAGTACAAGGCAATTTAAGTAGCAAAATGACTTTTTGTCATTAGGCACTATTAGACTTGAAAAAACAGTCTAAAGAACAGTTCTTCTGGCCAATTTAGCCTTAGTAAAGTAATTACCATGTTATATCAGCATTTGTGGCTCACTGATACTTGGGCTGCTGAAAGTCAGGTTGTGTGGAGGATGACTCCAGTCCCGGTCAATCCTACCCTCTTCCCTGTTTTTAACCAGCTGAACTATTCTGCAGCTCCTACGGGGGTGGGTGGAAACCAGAGCCCAGGGAGCAGTAGCTGCATGTCCAGGCAGTGAAATCAGGAAAAAGTCAGCCATGCTCTCTCTGAGTCTAAGGATGCCTGGAACTCTGAAATCTATTTGACCCTGGCTGGCTGTGAAGGCTGAATCTAAGATCACACCGAGCCTAGCAAATGAAACTAGTTCTAACTAATAAAAATTCCAGTCATTATTTCTGGACACTGGTCCATGAAGAATTCTAAATATCAATAATAATTTGAATTTTGCATTTTTCATCCTGCTTGGAAAAACAAGTAAACAAATAAAGTAGTACTCCAAGTTTGAACCGGACTAAGCTTAATGAACACAGAATCCGTTCCCTTATATGACAGTTTAGATTGGTTCCCCAAATTACTGATGTGTATTGATGAAAACTTGTGAGTTTAATGATCTGAGGCACAACCTTCACTATCATATTATGCCTTATGCACTAGGAAGTCCCTTTTGAAAAAAAGGATTAGAGTAAGAAAAAAAAAGTGAAATAAGAATAAATCTTGGCACTGATACAGTGCATATAATAAAGTGATTTAAAATAGAGGCATTACCTATTAAAAATTCAAACATGATGCAGCTATTTAAGCAGTGATATGATAGGTACTTACTCACTGTGGGCCCAAATACTGACTTATCTACAAATATAATTGTGCGAAACCTTCTTTGCTACGTGAGGCTCTTTTGGGATGTGACTTGTAGCTTACTTCAGCCCATGTCTGCTAAGTTTTCTACAGAGACTCACTTTTTTTCTCTCCCTCACCCCTATATATTTAGTTCCACAAGAAAATATTTCCCTGTTCATGTTTGCAAAATTAGACTAGTTTGTGGTCTGAACAAATGGAGTTCATAGCTTCATAGTCATGGAATTCATAGTCATGATATGGGTCTGCAAGGGGAAGACTTAGACCCTAGAGGACAGAGATCTATGATGTTTGAGCTGGATATAGGAAAAGAAAATGCTGATAATGATGATCATACAGGATGATAATTGTAATGGTGTTTATAGAGAACATAAATCCTTACACACTCCGTAATAATAGCAGAAGATATTAATCATTTCAGGGAATACTACATTTATCCCAGCAGCAATCCCTTGCATTGAGTTAAAATGCCCAAACCACACATCCTTCAAAGTTTGAAAAACGTCTTAAGTAGCTCATATATATCATGCATAGCATGTACAAAATATGGGAATGTGTGAACTAGAAGCTTTAGTAGCACATTAACTTGGGATTCACAGAAAGTTTGGAGGTTTTCTCTTGCTAATTTAAATGTTTACGCTTTACACTTATATTTGCACTTTGTACTGTAAATCTCATACCATTATCTACACACTCATTTGCATACTAGAGTGTTGCAATTTACGTCCAACTACATCTGACAATGACTTATGAGTGATTTCTTGTTTGCTGACAAGAAAGACAGAGTATATGAAACATTGTCCATTACCGCAATACCTATAAAACCTGGTGTGATCTTGCAGGCTTATCTATATTGAGACAACCACAGAGAGACTTAATGCTGCAGATATTTATGTTCACTCTTTTAGTAATCTGGATTGTGTCTGGTAAATAGGACTGTATTGTTTAAAGTGCTTAGAGTTGAAGCTTACAGTCAGTGATAAGACCAAGAAAACAAACAAAAATCAACCCCAATGTTAAGCTTTCAGAGATATTTCTTAAACATACTTACTCAAGTTAGTGAAAGAATTTCATAGCCTGGTGCTCAGCTGAGTGATTAGGGAAGAGGTTGATGGGCACTTGAGTCATATATTGATTGAATGTCATGAGAAATCAATTCTGAGAAGCTCTTTCAGGATATTGATACAAGAATAGGTAATTTAAAATATGTAGCATACACAATGTCAGGAACTATTAATGCTATTCCAAAAGAACTGAGATACAGTTTAATTTCTAATTTGTGAGAAGACAGCTCCTGAGAAGATGAGAGTAAGTTTCACCAAGTTCCTACCAACTATTATTTTATGCAAAGGAAGGAGTCTGAAAATATGAGAGGACACAAAACCCAAAAAAAAAAGAAAGAGAAAGAAAATGGTTAAAGCTGTTTTTGCTTGTAGTTTCCTTTTTTTCACTCCCTTCATATAAATACTTTTAAATAGTACACAGATAACTTAGTTACCTAACGCCACCCATGGCAAGAGAGTCTCTGATGTTTTAGGAAAATTACATTTACATGAGAATTCCAAATATCAGTGTTAGGTCACAGTCTGACAGTACAGGGGGGAAACAGAGGTTTGCATACAGATCAAATCTCTCATTAAAGTGGGTGATACAACGTATATAGCTTTTTTCCAATTAGGTCATCAGGACTAATGGAAGATGTTACATAAATACAATATTAAAAAAAAGTAATCTCACTTTAAGGAAGCGAGCAGGATGAATTCAAGTTAGCAGTCTGTAATCTGAAGTAATATATTTCCAAGGCATTTTAGTGACATATACTTGCAAAAAAAAGCCTCCTAGGTTTCAAAGATATCAAAACACTGTATTTTTAACTTCCTAGGTAACGTAGTCCTGAAGTGACCTGTAGAAGATAACTCATGATTCTTGTATTTAAACAATGCCATCCTTTCCTTACACTTTGAAAAAATAGAAAAATAATGAAGAGAAATTCAGTGCATGCTAAATGACAAAAGCTCAAACATTTATAGATGTGAAAGACTTTGCACAAATATTGCTCTGAACAATTTAAGCAGCACACAAGAATTTCAAGGATTGAATATGGAAGTATTAGATTAAAAGATCTTTTGCTACCAATGTTAGCAAGGGAAGCTCCATCCTTGAGTAAGTTAAAATAAATAGAAACAGAAATATGCAGAAGAAAACCAGCCTTTGAATAGATGAGTTGGTGATCCAAGTGTGAGTATCTGCTAAAGGTATTGGGTTAGCAATATTTTACAGAAAAAACAAATACCATGCAAATTTGTTTCAAGGATGGTCATAAACCACACAATGAACACGAAGAATACAATCACTACTTGATGAAGCCAGCTCCCAAAAAGGAACCTTGTCCTTTTGTATCCTTATCCTCTTGTAGTTACACAAATATTGATGCTCCTTCTTCCACACTTTTGAGACAGCACATCTTAGCTTTCTCTGCACTCATCACTATAACAGCATTTCACAGGTATTCCACCTCCCAACTAACTGGAAATAAAAGAAATTCAGCATCTTGCTTTATAAACCATGTCTGATGTGTATGTTTACACGTTACAAGCTACTGAAATCACTACTTACATCCTACCCTCACAGCATATTTTAAAGAAACAAGACAAACTACAAGGAAATAGAGTAATTGCAGGAAGAAAAAAAAAAAAGAGATAAATACAAGTTTGCCTCTAAGCTTATAATAATTGGATCTTATCAAAAGTATTTAAAATGCAAATTGTTTTGAAAACCAAAAAGAAGGTGGCTTTTCAGATTCTCTTTGAATGCTTAAGATTTACCCATGTGTGAAACTTTGAGTTTTAGTCCTCAGCCATGGACCTCTCATAGAAAACATGAAGTTTCAACAATTTAATCCAAGAACCATAATGTTTCATAATTAAGGATTTTTTCCTAAAACTGCAGCATCATGAAAATTCAATCACAACTGAATTCTTGGTAAGGCAGGAATCCCTGGAATAATGCTGATAACACCTATGCTACAAAAAAAAAAGTCTTTTCTTTGCTTCAGTAGCACTAGTTTCTCTATAATAATTATTTTTGACTGACCTTTAGGAAAGAGTAAACATTTCAAACCTTTTACTGTGGACACTAACAATCTGAGCTTCCCAGAAATGCTGAAGGAACTCAGCAGCTTTGAAATGTTTTGCCTTTTACAGAAAGACAGTTAACATTCAAGATCAATACTACCTACACTTTGTTGTCATAACTAACTCAGGGTGTTTTGAAAGACAATAATGTACAGTTTGCTTTGTTTCCTATTGAATTTTTTCTACTACAAATAATTATTTAATGATTATTAGAAATAAAATGGAAATAAAGAATATTGTTTAAAATGACATCAATAATGACAAATAACTACAATTCAAAAGTGAACTGTTCATAACCCGCCCAAAACTTATATTCAGATTTCTAGCATACTTCAGCACATGCTTTATTAGTCAACAGCATTTAGAAAGAGTGAATGTGCCTCTCAAAGTACTGACTGCTCATTAGAAGAATATATTATTAGAATACCTGGGGGTTAGATCATCATGTTTTCAGGCAGTCATAATTCTGTGATTAAGAGTAGTAATGCCACCATTACCATACATTACAAGAGGTGGAATAAGTTATTATCAACCTGTTGATCTGCTGGAGGGCAGAAATGCTCTACAGAGAGGTCTGTACAGACTGGATTGATGGGCTGAGGACAACAGTATGAGGTTCAATTTAAGTGCTGGGTCCTGCCTTTGGGTCACAACAACCCTGAGCAGTGCTACAGGCTGGGAGAAGGGTGGCTTGAGAGCTGCTCAGCAGTGAGGGGCATGGGGGTGCTGGCTGACAGCCAGCTGCATATGAGCCAGCTGTGCCCAGGTGGCCACGAAGGCCAATGGCATCTTGGTCTCTATCAAGAATCGTGCGGCCAACAGAACTAGGGCAGTGATTGTCCCATCATACTTGCACTGGTGAGGGCACACCTCAAACCCTGTATTCAGTTTTGGGCCCTTCCATTCGAAAAGGACATCGAGGTGCTGTAGCATATCCAGGGAAGGGCAACGGAGCTGGTGAAGGGTCTGGAGCACAAGTCCTACGAGGAGTGACTGAGGGAGCTGGGGTTGTTTAACACAGAGGAGGCTCAGGGATGGCCCCACTGCTCTCTATTGAAAGGAGCTTGTAAGGAGGTGAGGCTCGGTCTCTTCTGCCATGTCTCAAGAGAAAGGACAAGAGGAAATGGCCTTAAGTTGCACTAGGGGAAGTTCAGATTAGATAGAAGAAAAAAAATGTTCACTGAAACAGTGTTTTGGCTTTGGAATAAATTGCTCAGGGAGATGGTGGAGACACTGGAGGTGTTTAAGAGGTGTCTGGCATTTGGGGATACGGTTTAGGGGTGATTATGGTGGTGCTGGCTTGGTGGCTGGACTCGATGATCTTGAAGACCTCTTCCAACTTTGATGATTCTGTAATTCTACAGCTACTGAGTGAAACAACTTGAAAATATGTTAGACTAAGCTACTTTGGGATGAGTAGCAACAGCAAATGATTCAGACATACTTCTGGCCCTTCACAGGACCACCCCAAGAACTGCACATGCTGAAAATACCCTCCAGTCCAGTAATTTATAATGGAAAAACTCACAAATAACATCCGCTGCAAGCTTTACATAGTGCTATTTAAGTGTGGGAAATTGTCCAAACTCTCAAATCCCAGGTAAAGTCATTTTACCATAGTCAACAGCAAACCTCCTATGACTCAAGACAAAGATTTCTACCTCCTTATTCATATTTCAGATCTTTTACACAAACATACCCTGCAATTTTTCTTATGGGTCAAGGGGCTATATGCTCTATAGTACCCTTGGCCAACCCACTAAGTACAGAAGTCAGGATTACAACTCAGAAACTGATTTTGCCTTGTGAGACTGAGGCTGTAAAAAAAATGCACAGATAAGCTCACCTGCATAACAGGCTAGTAGCATTCTAAAAAAATATTATGCTTATTATGTATACAATTGTTTTATTCTGTGGAAATTAGTACTGCCTGCTCTACTCTCTTACTGAAGCACTGTGCTGGGCTTTTCTCAACAAAACTGCTTCTGAGCTCTAACAGTACATTTCCGAGCTTCTCACCAGGCCCAGGTTAAAAAAACCTCTCCCATCATACAAACAAAGAAGTAGAAGTTGTACAAAGCTACAAACTCTTGTCCCTCCTCTGAATGCAGCATGAGGGACCCAAGGACAAATAAAGGAGGTCTCACAGTACATGGAAAGTTATGCATATGCACTTGCTCTCTCATGCTCTACGGACCTCTCTTGCCAGAACTTGCACCAATTAGTCTCCTGCCTAGCCTAAGAAAATACCAGCAGAAGTTTTTAAAACTGTACTTGGGGGAAGAAAAAAACATATACATGAAAATAATTTTACTCTTAAACAAAATCTTATTTGTCACTTATTTTGGGATCTTAATGAAAAGATATAAAAAATACCATTTGGTATACCATACCAAGTGGCTTTTCCATTATTTACTGCAGATTCAAAACCTAAACACAGTGTCTTGTCAAAACTGAGCAGCAACATTAATCATGAGCCAGAAATATGAATACCTGACTAAAAACTTCATTTTTTTTTCACACAACCTATTTCCAGAATTTTTGTCACTAAGAAACAAAATGAACAAAATTCTTCTATTATCCAAAACACTTGCATTATTGCCCGGGGTCGCCTTAATACAACTTTATTATCTCAATTGCTTTACTTGCTGAGCATGTGGAGCAGCAGATTAGGGATAATTAGACAAGGAATGAATGAAACTCCAGTGCAGTCACATCCTGAGACACAAATGAAGTATTGATTTTCATGATTCTACTAACAGCCATTTAATATGCATAGCTGCTAAACATTTGAATTGATATGACTTCATTCTCAATATGTTGTTAAATGTATTCCGGGTTCTGGCTGAGCAAATGATGTTCAGCCTTTATGACACTGCATAGCATTCATGGTTATTAAACACAATTAAGCAATGCGGAAGAAGTGTGAAGGTTGTAGGAAAGCTCACCAGGGCAGCTTTAAATATGTCCTGGTTTCTGAGGTAGGATGAAAGGGAGAAATGAGGTAAAGTGCCTTTTCAGCTTGCACACCCATCCGTGGCATGTAGCATTTCTCAATATGTTTTCTAGCATAAATCATGTATATGTTTTAATATTGGGGAAGAAAATAGTGTGCAAGCTAGGGAAAATCTGTGATGTCCCTATCAGAGCATTGTATAACATGATTAATGAATTATGTGCCAACAACCGTGTATAAAATAGTGTTCTGAGAAAGGTTAAAATTGATTTCAAAAATGTTTCAGAAACATTTTTGCCTTTGGTTATATCATTACAATGCAGGTAACAGAAAATAGTAAAGTTAACCTAGATTTATATTCATGTAACTCAGTGTTGAATTTTCTTCTCAAACTCCAGAGGAATTGCTTCTCAAGATTAAAAACTGGTTTTCTCAAGCAGCTTAAGAAATATTTTACAGCACATTACTCAATGGAGAGGTACAGAGGAGAAAGGGAAAACTGTTATGTATAATTGAGAGTACAGACATTTCTACCCAAAAATCACATGAACTCAAAAATTCCCAAGTTAGTGAGGCTAATGCCCATAATTTTATGACTCTTAAATAAAACAGATCAGATTTTCATACACTGTACTCTAACATAAATCTAGATATACCACAGTGCCCAAAGTCCTGCCATCTAATAACTTTGAATCTAAGCCAGAAGATACAGCAGTATAAATGAGATCATATCCCCTTCTGCTGAGTGGTCAAGACCTCATTGCTCATCCAAAAATCTCAAGGGCAAAACCAAGATAAATAATGAACTGAGAATCAATTGGAGAGAGCCTGGAGAGACTTCAAGACCAGCTACTGGAAGTTAACCTGAAAAGCCTAAAAATACAGAGGCTTTTTAAACTGAGATTCACTCAGAAGGTTTATGTGTCTACATGGGAGACTTGGTGCACATTTGCTCAGGCCACTTTGCACACAGACCTTACACTATCCAGCTCCAGACACCATTTCTGCACAACAGGATTGTGCTTGTGGACTTAACACTACGACCACAATTGCTGTAGAGATTTTGGTTCACACTGGATCAATCTGGCCTGCTGAAACCCAAGTGTCTCAAGCATACACCTCAGACCACTGCAGACTTCAGAAACACCAGAACCCCTCTGCTCTTTAAGCATTATAATGAGTTTAAGTATTTCTAGATGAGCATGGGCCTTAGCTGCTTAACTCCCTAAAGAGATGTCAGCCCACTGGCACACTGTGGTCTCCCTCAGGCACTATGCCTTTCAGCACAAGAAGATGCTCAGTGCATGTCATGAGTGGGATTTTGCTCTGTGACAGAGGAGGCAGTAGAGGCCCTAAGGAAATTTTCTGATACCTCATCATTACAGATATGTTTCAGACTTGCTGTGTGTTCTGCAAGAGATTTATCAATGGTGTCAAGGAGAGAACATGTGCTCTTTCTGTCACCAACAGCCTTAGAAGCAGCAATGAGAAAGCACTGTTAGGCTTTGAGAGCACAGGGGCTAGTGACAGCTGGTGCAATAGGCTTATTGTGATTCTGACAAAAACAAAGTCAGGAGAAGAAGAAGAAAAAAGATGCAAAACAAAGATTTGATAGGTTAGGGAATGAAGGACTTGCAGAGCAGAAAGCTGGGGAAAAGTGCTTTCATACAAATTGATGGGACATATGCCACAAATCTGTTTGTGCGTGTTTATTTGAAGACAGTTAAAACTGAGAGGTTCTTTGTATGTTAATATGTATTGGGCTTTTTAGAATTAGGGCAGCACCAGGTAAGATTGAGCTCAGTCACTAAAACACAGCTCATGGCATGTGAGTCCTGCAGTGGAGAGCCAAAGCCAGTGCTATTCTGACTGGCGTATGTCACTAGAGAGCACAAAAAGAACACACGTACACACGTAGTGAGGTGAAAGCAAAAAGAGAGGGAAGTATTTAATTTTCTGTCTTATATACAATTTTGTGGAACCCCGTGGATTGGAGAGTGAGATCCTCTCTTCTCCAACTCTACTGGTTCAGGTAGAAGTCTATCAAAAACCTCTTCTATCAGGAATGGAATGAAAACAAGAGAGACAGTTACAAAACCACAACTTTGTTTATATGAAATGCGTGAGAAACTCCATAGCAAAAATGCAAACAGAATCAGAAGGCTGAAAACCAGGGTGACAGGTGTACATTTCCAGTGGTGAGTGGGCAGGTGACACAAGCTGTGGCAGACGCAGCAGAGTCAACTGTGGGCTCCCCTGGTGACTCTCTGATACCATCAGAATGGTACTGGTATGATACTCATACCAGTGGTGTGAGAACAAGGGGCTGGTGTGGTGGGAGAAGCAGTCTGACAGCAGTTTATACTCGGTAATATTTTTTGCTGGCTAAGGAAATAGCAGCAGATTTTACTAATTTTCTGTGAAATGATTTCATCTTTTTTAATAAGGCAAACTTCACTGACACAGCTCATAATTAGAACTGAAATAACTAGTGGGAGTTAAAACAGAGATCTTCTAAACTTTCCTGTGTTGACTTTGCAAAAATGCTAGGCAGAGACTTAGCATAATTTTGAGTTACACTAGGGAAACAATTGTTATCTTGCTGGGAAGACAGGAAACATCAAACCCTCCTTGTGATGTCTCCTGAGGGAGACGCCCAACACAGAAGTGAAGGTAAGGCTGAAGTTTCCTGTCAAGGATTCAGCTGCTGATAATTAGGAGGTACTTGAGTTATGAACCTAAGAGTGAAGAATCAGGATTTCAAAAAGGAAACAAAACCTCAAGAAGTCCAGCTGCCCTCTGGGTGCTTGAAAAGATCTGGTATTCTGTCCTCCTGACTTCATAAACAGCAGTGAGATGATCTTCATCAGTACAAGCCTCAGATTAACACCTTGCATAGCATGCAGTCTCCTTTCCAAAAATAAAAATATAAACTGTTGAAAACCACAGACAACAACGTTTTGGCTCTCAACAAATGTCGTACCTAACACCTCAGTCCAACAAATCTACTTCAGTTAGCTTTCAAAGCTGTAAACCACACTTGGCCCTAAGTTATATTTATAAAGTGTTCAAGAAATTCGCCAGATTCATGCCAAGAGGCCTTCTAAAAGGAGAAATATTGGCTTGTATCCATTTTGATGCTGTGAGACTAGTGTTTTTGAAAAAAATTGCAAGTCTTTTAATTCATTGTTTTTATCATAGTGATTTTAATTTTAGAATGATTTAACAGCACAGAAATAATTCTTTAAAAGTACTTATGGAAGAAAAAATTAATTTTGATAGCATGGGCCACAATATTGCTTGAGAATGATAAACTGGGTGGTAGGACTGAAAAGATATATCCATTGCTGTCAGACTAAAGAATACTGAATACATGGATACTTCCCAAATATTTCTGCGAACAATATACACACAGTTAATTGAAAAAGCCACTACCACTTTTAGACAACCCATGTACAAAAAGATCTTCGGTCTGGATGCATAAAAATGAATATTGAGAAGAGACCCAGAAAAACTCCTTTGTAAAGTATGAGTGTCTGTCTAGGACTGCAGTCCACCTAAATATTTGCAGCCCCTAAGTAGCCAGTAACATGTTTTTCAAGGCTCCCACCACTGTGCATATGTGTGTGCGTGTGTGTCAGCTTGCACATGCTACATCCAGCTACGTGGCAAAGATCCGCTTTGCCTGATAAAGGGTCTCTATTTCACACTCTGCTACCAGTATGCATAATAAAATATCCACTGGATAAAATATGCAACCAGTCTGTGGAATAAAAACTTCCACTTCCATAGGGAAGCTATGCTACATACTGATAACTCACTAAATTCTCCTTCCTCTGGCAAGTAAAATGGCATCATTTTCACCCAACATTTACCATACTTTAAAAGAATAGTCTTGGCCCTTCCTACTGTTTGCAAGAAAGTATGTAACTCCAGGAGACAGATCTGAGCAGTTCTTGCCAAAGGCATGCAAACAGGCACTTGCAGCCTGCCCAAAATAATGAAGGGATATTATATAAATCCCTGAAATAGAAGTTTCCTATCAGAAGCAGAGGGCTGTATGCTGATTCTTTGGAATGCCACTTAACAGCTGCAATCCCTGACTGTGCAGACATGCATACACATAAACATTGCAGTCATTAAATGCCTCAGCAGGGAGAGAGGAAGCACTCTGCAAGTATCTAAAAAGGATGCTGACAGAGTCTTTGTGTCTCCATCTATCTTAAAGGGCTTTACCCTCAGGAGGGATAATTCAGCCATATTGCATGTTTAAAAATTATCATACTTGCTCCTGGAGAGGTTTTTTCCTACAATATGGAATATCTTACATTTTCATCCTGGCCCCCCCAATATATTATTTATTAATGCATTCTGCAGATATCAGCCGAAGAATCTCTATCAACTTACTTGCTGGGCTGGCTTTGTTTCGAGAGGCAATTCTGCTGAATTGCAATACAATAAATACTCTTCAATCATTCATAGCCGCTTTGGCTTTTCACAGCTAGCGAGAGTGAATAGATGAAATCATCAGCTATGTGACCACACACAAGAAAGCAGTTTTACAGTTCTGTTCTAGATTACAATGACATTTGTTTCTGAGTTACTTTACATGGTACTGATTTGATTACACTGTGACAAGAAATAACAGTCCAATAAAGAAAACTGGTTAGTCCAGTAGCCACTTGCCTTCATTGGTCCATTAAATCCACGTTCCACACCAGTAATTAAACACCTGTCATGGTGTTTTCAACACTTTGAGTTGTAAACAAACAAACAATTAGCTTGGATAATGTTTCTAGTAGGTCTTTCCCCCTGCTTAACTGCTTGCTATTTAGCTAAAATCTGACTTATCTGTTTTCTGTAAAACTGTAATTCTGTGCTTTTAACAAAACTTTGAGATGCAAAAAGAACACTGTGGAAGCTATCAAGTGGCTGCAGCTCAGGATCTCCGGATTAAAGACAATAGAAAATACTGGGTCAGCTCAGGCTTAACATTACATTTTATTTTGCTAGCCAATCACTTTGGTTCATCCTTTTTGTCTGCAATAGACCACTCTAAAAACAAGTACTTTGTGCCACTGATGCAAGACCAGTAATACAGAATAAAAAGAAATAAGAAAATGATAGTTATATAGTACTGTCAAAAACATTTTCTGGACATCACACTGTTAAAATACTCTTCCTGATTCCTCTTGCACTACACATGGACACAAAGCCTATTAAAGGAACTGGCTGTGCAAATTCCTACAAAAACTAATAGCACAGACTATTGTGATCCTATAAAGTATATGCAAATAAATCCAAATCCGTGAGAAAGTCACCTGCTTTAGCTCATAACTCTTACGTGGAATCTTCAAAAGAAATTTACTGAAATTCATTAATGAATTGATATGATTTATACAAGATGATAAGCACTTAAAAGCTGAAAACTTTGAATTCTATGCTTTCAATTTTGTACACTCCCCATGAACTCAAAAGCTCAGACCCTTAGGGTCTGAATGACTGCAATGAAAAAATAATCTAAGAAAAATTTTCTCATAACTCTGAGAAAAATACAGAGTAAAGTACAGTGCCACTAAAACTAAGTAATAAGCAGATATTCAAGCTCAGCTAGAGAATTTAATGTCTCTAATGTAGGGCTGAGTAAAGGTGCAGGATCACCTCCCCTGACCTGCTGGAATGCTCTCCTAATGCACTCCAGGTCACCCTTGGCCTCCTTGGCCACAAGGGCACTGCTGGCTCAGGGACAGCTTGGTGTCCACCAGGACCCCCAGGCCCTTCTCCACAGAACTGCTTTCCAGCAGCTCAGTCCCCAGCCTGAACTGGTGCCTGGGGTTATTCCTCCCCAGGTGCCTTTGCTGAATTGCAGACAGTTCTCTGCCCATCTCTCTTTTTCTTTTTATTGTGGTTTTGGTTTTTTGTTTGTTTTTTTTTTTTTTTTTTTTTTTTTTTTTTTTTTTTTTTTTTTTTTTTTTTTTTTTTTTTCATTTCAGCTTATTTTACAGTATACATTTCATCCACAGCAATCCTGATACCTCATCCTTAAAATCATTCTGCTCTGTGTATGGAGGCATCTCATGTTCCTGCTCCATACAGGAGTAAATAGACATCGAGTAAACAGACAGCTTCTTCATCTGACTGATTGACTATTGATCTCATTTCAAAAGATATGCTCTTCATAAACAAAAATACGTCAGTAAAGTCAAGAGCAA
The DNA here is from genome assembly GCA_013396875.1 of Vireo altiloquus. Taxonomy (NCBI): domain Eukaryota; kingdom Metazoa; phylum Chordata; class Aves; order Passeriformes; family Vireonidae; genus Vireo; species Vireo altiloquus. The sequence continues at coordinate 477,798 of VZRF01014657.1, forward strand.
AACAAACAACATCATAGTAACTGCAGACAGAAGGGACAAAAAAGCTCCCAAAGCCATAATCAGTTGAAGCAAACTGTCATTCTTATGTAAGCAATTCTTACAACAGAACTGAACCAAGAAAACAGTTAACTCACAAACGGTATTAGTCAGTGGTAGGTGGGCACAGGGACAAAAGTGGCACGTCAGGTGATTCATAGTGTGAATTTAGGTTTGCAGTGTTATTGAAAATCATCAGAATTAGTAACAGCACACTATGTTACTATAGTAACTATACACTATAGTACTGAAGAAGACTGCTGGTTTTACTTCTGCCACCACCTGTGTGTCTTGGACTTGCTTCCAAGTGCTCTCTGCTTTGAAAGCATAATTAGTTTCAAATAGTGGCACTGAAAGTAAAAACTGGTTGCTAAAACTCAGTTCAAACTCATCATTTTCACCTGGAATTATTCCCCCCCCAAAAAACCTCCCCAAACCCTTAAAAATGTTTCAAATTAAAGTGAACCTCTGAACTGCATTTCAAATGCCATCACCTCTTGAAACTGCCACCAGGACTCTGGAATTAACTTTTCCTGTATGTATCATGTAGATAGATTAACTGCAGCAAACATTGATTGGCTGCATTTTGAATTTTGCTCATTTTGGTGGTAAACATTACAAGTTTAATCTCAATTTTTAATACAGCTCACTTTCCTCTAATGTATTTTACAGCACAAATCAAAGTGAAATTACTCCTCAAATCAAAGTGAAAACTCAAAGTAGTCTAGCAAGGTTTACAAAAGTCTCACCGATAAAAGTCTCTTAGGGATTTGCTTGCTAAAGGAATGATGCATGCAGTGCAGTATGAAATACAGGATTTTTTCCACTCAGTTCTCTCCCCATGTCCTTTCAGTTTTTTTTTTTTTTGGTATTATCTTTAGCTTACAAGTTGTGGTTGTTTGAGGACAAAATTAGAGACTCCCAGACTGCTGTCAACTCTGCCCCAGCTAGTTCTATCGTCTAAAAAGATTCTTCAACTTTTTGTAACAATTTCTTGCTAAAGAGTAAAGATTTTTCTCTGTTGTTGCAGTGAGGTGAAGGTTCATGCCTCTGCTTGTGCTGCTTTTCAAAAATACACAGACTTAGTGACAGTGCAATATTAAAGGGGAAACCATTTCTATTTTCATAAAACATAAAGGAAACACTTATTTTTTCTGATTTGTGCTCAAATGAAACTATGAAATTGCCATTACTGTTTCCATAGCACCCTTGCTTTTAGCTCTTTCTGATCATTTAGGTCTCAAGGAGAGGTTCAAACACAGGCAACGAATCTTCAGTGTAATTGAATGTTCAAAGACCTTCAGTACTCCAATAAGCTGGATTTATCATTCAGAACTTCTACACTGCTGGATGAAAATGAAGAGAGATCTTGTAAAACCTCATATATCAGAAAAGAAGTGAGCTATACCTCTGGCTGTGAAGGCATTATAGTAATGTAGGAAATGTTTATGTGGAGGTATTTTGAAATATTATATTTTCCTTAAAATTTAATGTTTCACACCACATTTTCCCAGAAGAATTCTTTCTGAAAAAGGGTTGATAAATCCACAGATGCTAAAGTTGAAAATCATCTTCCTAACAGATATTGGCCTGGAATAGAAGAGTGTGCTTGCACTCAGAAAAGATTGAGATTCAGCACCTTTCACAGTTCAATACTTCATAAAAGAAGTGATGCAAGGGCTATTCAAATGGAAGGCTTTATCACTCATGGGCACACTATGGTAGTGTGAGGGGAAAGTGAAAACAGTAGGAAGAGTGAACCCCAAGCACAAAAACATATGAGAAGTTGTTCACTGGTCACCAAAAGAGTTGAGCTGGAAGTCCTTCCAGAATCTGGCAGCTTGTCAATGAATATGTCAAGATTGTTTTAAGAGGTCACGAGTTGCCTTAGACATCTGCACTGAAGGGAGTGACAAGACTCCAAGTACATAAGAAGTTGTTTGTAAAGGAAAAGATCATCTCAAATTCACGGTAGATGAGATAGAACAAAATGGGCCTAACTGCTTACAGCAAGGTAGATTAATACCAGACTGTAAAAAAAACTTTCTCATAAAACATTGGAATAAATGGCTAAGGAAAATGAAGACATTTTCTTCATAAAACCATATTAGACACAAATACATCATAAATCATGTCTGTACAGGTATCCAACAACTTCTCCTGCATGAGTGATTTGCTTTGTGCTTGGTCAGCCTAAAAAAATCTGTAAGGTTTACAGATTTAAGATTTAAAGCTGCTTATCTTCCCAGAAGGCTGCAAAAGAAATTTCACAACTACTGTAATTTGTTCTGAATGAAAGTAAAAAACAATCCTTTTTAAGTCACCAGAGAAAAAAACAGCTCACATTTCTTCCAGTTTACAGTGGAAAAACACTCTAGTGTGCTTGTGGTAGTCCACGAGCTGCTACATGCTCTTCCCATGAGCTCAGTGGGACAGAACACATCCCTTGGTCTGTCATCTCCTGATTCTCCCCAGTTTCAGGAGACCTTTCTTTGAGCAAGTTTTGGCATTATAAAACTAATTTGCAGATCAGAACAGTCATCTTCTGTAATTCCCATGAGCCACTAGGTAAAACGCAAATCCTACCTGCTGTACACAAGTCCTCAGTGGCTCCTCTGCATCTGGGGAAGTTGTGCAGGCTTCCTTTGGCATGCCTGCATCCACATCCTTCCACTGAATTCCATAAGAATCTCTCCACAACTGACTGAACACAGGTGAAAAGGATGCGGTGCAGGGAAAACAGCAACAAGATATTCTATGACTGAGAGTGCCATTTCATATTTATCTCTAAATATCAAAATA
>VZRF01014657.1:480644-527674 GCA_013396875.1 Vireo altiloquus
ATATTATATATATATAATAGATATATAATATATAAATATCAAAAATATCAAAAGACATTTTAACTACTTTTAATGTCGGATCCTTGAGGCATTTTTTTTTCTTTAGATACATGCTAAAGACAGCAATCAGATAAAGCAATCAGTGAGTATACTCACAGCTCTATTTATGGGTATAAAAACATACAGTTGCTATCTTTACAGAGAAAACCATGGATTTCTTTATTTGTGAGCTTTGACAGAATTTGTTGTCCTCAGATGCTTCTTCATAGCCTAAGGAAATGAACAAAATCTGACATTCTTTGGTACCTGGTAGCTGCTAGCCAAGGAAAAAAGCCTCCCTGCTCTCTACAGCAGTTTGTCCAGTCTGCAGGAAGAACCACAGATAAAAGAGTTCAGAATGATTAAACTGCTCTGTTCCTGTCTCAGATTGAACAGGTAGCACAGCACATAATCCTCTTCAGTGGTAATGAAGTCTTGGGCTAAAGGAACCAATACCTTAGGAGTTCTTTAGCCTTTATCTTTATCATGTTAAAACCTGCATTTGTTATTAAACTTTGGTTCTCCCTGGTATAATTTGCTTGTTTTCAATATGAGAAATTCACAAGGTCTTCCTTTGACCAAAATTGACTCCAGAATAATACTGGAATGTACTAGAAGAAATTATTAGCAGGGGAAATTAGGCTTTCACTAGACTGGTTAATAAAACAGGACCTTTATCCTATCCAAGCTCCTCTGTGTAGCTTCAAAGTTTTCAAATGACTTTGTGGTCTGTATGTGGTTCCTGATTCTAGAGACCAGAAAGAAGTTCCACTACCTCCTTATTTTCCCTCAATTTTCAATATATGATTTCTATAGCCAAAAATCAGGCCTCAGAAAGGAACGGCAATGAAAAATTTAAAAAATGAAATGGCCCTTTCAGGGAAAAATTATAAACTCAGGCTATATAGGAACATTTAACTAACAAATATTGAATTTTAGAGCCAGATTCATTCCTATCACACCTTTAAAATTCATACAGAACAGTTTGTTTAAGTTAAAGGAGGTTAAATGAAGTGAACTTGAAACACACACCTTTTACTAATGTGCATCTCACTTTCCATATTTTTTTTAGCCACTGAAATTTATACATAGTATAATTTTTTTTTTCTTTACTGCCAATCATTTACTTTTTAAAATAGAAAGAGGCATCACACGTGGATTTGACACATTTTGTCCTGAACTTGCTCTATTTTTTTCCATTAAGATCTGGAAAAGATCATACTGTTTATTCAATAGCATATCAGATAAGTTTTACATGACAGGGACCTAAAAATGATTTAAAAAATTATATAAATAGGGGATTAGAGTTCAAAGTTATCTGGGCAAACTGGAGAGATGATCTGAAGAAAAAGGGATTTCATTCAATGGAGGAAAGCCTCCAACACTGAGGGGCAAATAAGCAGTTGTACGAAGACTGGATGGGAAACATTTTCCTTCATCTAGTACTTCCTTAAAGCAATTCTCTGATTCACAGTAGATCAGAAGCTGAATATAAATAAATAAGATTAAATCATTATGAAAAGACAATCACTAGAGTGGTGAAAAAATATAAGCATATAAGACTTGTATAAATGTTAGTTGTCAAAATAGGGAGCAGAAATCCATAAACTGCCTTCAGCATTGACACAAGCTGAGGTAAAATGCTGTGCTCTCTCTTGGGCACCACTCACTGCAACCAATATCTGCCAACTGGAGTGGATCCAGAAAACATAAATGAGAACAATCAGGGGCCTAGAAAACATGAGGAATGACTATATTAATTGAAACTAAAATTGGAAGAGAATGCTCTTTCTTTTTAGCCATGGCACATAAGAGAAGAAGGAATGTGTTTAAAGAGCAGCAGAGTAGATTCAGTCTAGAAATATTGAATGGGAAATCGGGAATATTGAAATGGGGAGTAAGCAGAGAATAAGAAAGTTTAGGTGATTTTGGGAGCATCACACCAGCAAGTTAGGCTAACATCTCTCAGCAGGGACAAAGACACAAGCATCCTGTCTTGATGTGGGAGATGGACAAGATGGTTTTAGGAGGAACCTTCCAATCCTGCTGTCCATGATTGGCTATGGGTTTATACATTAGAGTCTGAGAGAACAGACACACACCTGTATTTGACTGCAACAAACCTTCATGCCAGACATATTATAGTAAGGACATGAGATATCTGTATTTGTAACTGCTACAAAAAGTTCACCTGACTTCCAGTTGCAATTTTTATTAAATACTAGCAATCCTTCTGGACTAGAAAATTGAATTCTAATATACATGTTCTTGTCTATCTGTCTACTGCACATCACAATAGTTTGTGCTGGTTTCTGCTTTGGTACTTTGGCAGATTCTGTCTCCTTCAAAAAATCATGTGATCTCTGCAGCTAAATTCCTGCTCTTGAAACCCAAGTTGGTTCCATTCAATTCTATTTGATTAGGATGTTGGGTGAATGCATTGATTAATACCTGTTATATGTTCCAACATCATAGTGAAGGGACTGCATTCCCAGTTCACATTCAGGGGAATAAAACAGTGGTATTAGGAGCAGCAGAGATAGTTCCTACCATTTAACAAGACACTTTACATAATACAGTTCACAAAATTTTACTCAGTGATTTCCTCTTCCATGTCTAAAATGATAGTAATGTTCTATTTCCAGGGAAAACTGAACTCGGATATCAAGATGTGTATATATTTCTGTGCATACCATCAGAATAGTGCTGATTCTAATGCTATTCAGCTGAAAATTCGCATTTGAGTCCAAGGCAATGGACTGACAGAACTGAAGAAGAATGAGATGGAACCATGGAAGTTTGTATGTATTACTCCCACTGATGCACAGGCTATGGCTAGCACACTTCCTGTTAGAGTTTTTCCCTGATCCTCCCTGTCTGGTTTTTGGTTATTTCCAGAGTTGTCATGACTGCAGAAATCTGGAATGGAAAGGTAGTCCCAGTGGACTGCATCTGAGGTGTGACAAAATCACGAGCAAACCCATATCTGCCTTCACTTTAAAGCTGAAAGCAGGGCCTTAGGTGGAGCTTCAAGCACCTGAGGACATCTGTTGGTTCAGCATGGCACTGGCGTGCTGTACAGGAGCTTAGGCAGCAGACAGGTAAAACCAGGTAGCCTGTGAAACAAGGCTCAGTGAGGCATACAGCTCACAGTGCAGATCTACACTAATGAAATACTGCCAAATTTTGCCATCAGGTCAGCTAAGGATTGCTGACAACCATGTTATTAAACTCTCTAAACCTCTCAAACCATCACAACAACCCTCAAACTGTGTAACAGGAATAGTCTTGGTCATGGGTATCTCCCAGACCGTGCCTGGGAACTGTTTCATATGCTTGGTTGTCTCAGGCTAAAGATGTACCTGGAACCCTTCTACAAATATTAAGTGTTTATCCATCTAGATCACTGAGTTGTAATATTCATCCAAGTGTCTGGCACGGTTCAGCTTACAGCTCCATCTCTTGCCACAAATACTTCAGGTATCACTTTAAAAAATAAACGGAAACAGCCAGCTACACAATAGATCTTTTGACATTATTCCCAATTATATTGGGTTTTCTGCCTTTTTTAATAAAGAGTGGTATGAATTACAAAATTTATATGAGAAAAATACAATTTTCCACATGTAATCAAGCTGAGATTGCATGTAATCAAGCCTGGAGTTAGTAGATGGAGAACATTGTTGGCTGCACATGTTCCTATAAAATCTTTCTTGATCTGCTGAATGTATCTACATTAACGAAAGTAATAAGCTCAATTAGTTAATTGTATTTTTCCCTTTCTCTTTCAAAATCCTAGGATAAGACTAGTAATAGTTTCTTCAGCTATGAGATATGGGTACAGAATATTTTTTTCCATTAAGGGAGAGTGTAATTATTTTGGCAATAAGTGCCTACAAAAGTAGACACAAATTCCCCCTCCAAAACAGTGAGAGTAGGTTTTCTCCTCATAAAAAGAAAGCACTGCACACATTCTGTACAAAATGGTATAGGAAAAGCAATGTATCTTAACATAGTCTGGAAGCAAAGCAGACCCATTCTGCATAACTCCCATTTTCAGACCACAGAAACACAGAATCAGTGTCTAAATATTACAAAGGAAAGCACTAATGCCTGGCAGACCACGTTCAGATCTGCTGCAGAATTCGCCAAGATAAGGTGCAAGACCTGAGCTCACACTGAGACTTTCCATGGAGAACTAGATTCCTGTCTGACAGATTTCCCTCTCCGTTTAGCTGCTACTACAGCATGAATAACACATTGCAGCCATCCTAACTGCAATAACTGTTGTTGTCAAACTTCTGAGCACCCAGCTTGCCACACCTTAACACACTGGAGTGGGACAGTTAAAAGACAACTCTTCCTACTGGGATCTTGGCAAAAGAGATTCAGTACCTGAAGGATTTCACTTGGAATGTTTGAGAAGCAAAGACAGACCTCCACTCCATTTTGATTCAGGTGACAGAGACAGAAGAATGTGTGCAATAAGAGAACAATTTAATGTGAGAATTCAATGACTTAATAAAGAAATACTAGTTAAATGAATTCTAAATTCCTACTGTTTTTAATGACATTGCAGGCTGTCAATTAAGTGACACAGTTACAAAATTAATTGCATAAAGCCAACCTCAGCTTTCCTTCACAGTAACTGCTGAACATTGCTATATCCCCAGAAGTGACAACCTGCATGCAGAGACATCAATCCTGGAAAAGGTGTTGTTTTCAAACAAGGGTGAGGGAACAAGTCAGACTGTATAAAAATGATCTGAAGCAATTCTCTAAAATCACTGACATGACAAACCTGGAAAGATTTACCAAGACACATAATTCTTACACTTGATTGTGTAAGAAAGTGTGTAAACACTGACAGTGTTGTTTCTGTCAGAGTAGAGTTTTGTGGGCTGAACACCTGACCACAGAGACTGCAGAATCTCCACAATTAGAAATACTCAATTAGCTTTTGATCCTTAGAAAAGTTAGGAAAAAAAAAAGAAAAGCTTTCAAATCTGGGAATTGATAGGTACTTGACAGGTACTTGTGGGAGTTTGTATACTATTAAGCGTATTTAAGCTTGAGTTATATGGCTGTGATATGGGGAGCAGCTGAAGCAATTATATTTTTTCAGGTGAGTTAAAATCTTGCTTGTTTTGAAGTCATGGTGAGCTTTCCTTTTCAGCTAGAATTGCTCATGTATGATTAAAACAGGCTGGAACTCCTCTTTGTGTACACAGGGGCCCTAAGAGCCATTAAACATGATGTTTCGTAAGCACTTGAAGCTGGTAGCTCCAAAAGAAGCACTTTGCCCACCCTTTCACCCCACCACTTGATCTCGCTCCTCTCATGCTAGCACAAGCATTTATGCAGCTGTGTTGTAAATTAGGTTAGGGAAATCCAGGTCAGAACTATCTTGTTTATCTATTTATTTTTGTGCCATTTTGCTTTTATAAGCATTAGAGAATTACTCCTGACAGCATGGCTGGAGATCAGGGAAGCTGATGTTTTTTGCTAAGGAAAACCAATGATGTACAGACAATCATAAATGTGCCAAAATTAAGCATGAAAGCTGTTAGAGTCAAGAATTTAATCAGCTGCCCAAATGTCCTCTCTCTTACTAGTATTTTCTTCACAGCAAAGTGTAATTAATTCAGTTATTCATTAATTCAATTATTTGTTTACAGAATTTAAAGGTTTTTTGCTTAAGAACTGCCAGATTTACGAATTAAATTATATTCTGTGATTTCCAGAAGAACATATTAATACTGGCAGACAAAAATTTGCTTTACTCTTAGTAATTAAAAATGAATGGCAATTTATTTTTCCTCTGTGCAAAGGCCATCTTTTCTCTTTAATCCTGACAAATATTTATTTAAGCCTGAGGGATAATGCATAAATAGATTGATCTCAGATGATTTTTTAAACACAAAGCAGTAAACCCACCTGACAAAGATAAGAACCTGCAAGATTCAATGAGCACATATGTGACACATACTATTAGTGAGTTCACAAAATACTTGCACTTCATTCTGTTTCAGAAAAGAAATAAAATTCTTGTAGTTCTAAATCCTTTGAAGAAACTCTGTCAAAACTCAATTATTTTTGACTTCCATTCAAAATAACTTTCTTTGCAGCCTGTAACTGGAAGTGTCCCAAGAAAGAAACATCTCTAACATGACAACAGAATCCCAGTACTTAATGGTGGGGATCACACCAAGTATGGAATTTCCCTGTCTTGTGTCTTCAGTGTAGTGGCTCTGTACCCAAATGCTTTCCAAGTGTAACTACATGTGCATACAAAAGCATGTTTCTTTTCATGGAGGACAGCAGTCAAGTATATTTACACCATTGTTTTGATGTCTTGAAAAGTTATTGTCAATCTTCCACAGGTTCAGCAAGCCCAGCTTATTTAGTGGACTTCCCTCCCATATAGCATGGTATCAAACTTAAGTGCTTCCTTAAGTAACTATCAATTTTACTTTGAGTTAATGGAAAACTAAAAAAAAAACCCATTTGGAGTGCTGATTATAGATTCTTCTCTGGCATTTGCCTGTGGTTTCTGTGCACTTATCTCACTTAATCAATGTCCATAAGAGTCTTCAATTAATTATTTGATTATAAAGCCATTTGCACTCACTTAGTTTGTTTAAGTGTACTGGATCATGCCATAATTTTAGCTGCAAATGAACCTGCTGGACAAAGGCTAATTAAACTAACTTCTGGGTCATAACATACACGTTGCCACTAAAAACATTATTTAAAAAGTGAACAGCCTAACATGCTCTACAGGTTGCAGAAAAAATGATGTACACAGTATTAGTATTTATCAGAAGAGAGTCAAATCATGCTGTGCTCTGACTGCCCAAAGGACAAATGCCTGCTGTAATTCATTATGTGAAAACTGAGGAAAACAGCAACCTTTTAATTTGATAGTTATATTGAAGTTTAACTCCAGACTAGCTGTGTGCCCAGATGGTCAAGAAGGCCAACGACGTCCTGGCCTGTATCAGCAACAGTGTGGCCAGCAGGAGCAGGGAAAGGACTGTCCCCCTGTATTCAACAGTGCTGAGGCCACACCTCAAATCCTGTGTTCAGTTTTAGCCTCCTCACTATGAGAAGGACATTGAGGGTCTGAAGTGCCCAGAGAAGGGCGACAGAGCTGGTGAAGGGTCTGGAGCACAAGTCCCATGAGGAGCAGCTGAAGGGGCTGGGGCTGTTTTCTCGAGTAAAGGAGGCTCAGGGGAGACCTTATCACTCTCTACTACTGCCTGAGGGTGTAGACAGGTGGGGGTTGGCTTCTTCTCCCAAGTAACAAGAGATGGGACAAGAAGAAATGGCCTCAAGTTATGCCAGGAGAGGTTTATAGTGAATATTAGAAAGAAGATCGTCACGGAAAGGTGATCAAGCATCATAACAGGCTGCCCGGGGAAGCATTTGAGTCACCATGCCTGAATGTAAAGATTTGTAGATGTGGAACTTAGGGACATGGTTTAGTGGTGGACTTGGCAGTGCTGGGTTAAAGATTAGACTTGATGACCTTAAAGGTGCTTCCAAACTAAAGAATCTTATGATTTTATAGCTAGGATTTTGATACAACTCGAAAACTGAATACATACATCACCATCACCACCCCTGCCCCACACTTTTTAGTCTTTCAGGAAGAAATCTAGTAATTATTAGTTTTCGTCTGTTTTTCTTTATTTTTCCTTTTTTTTTTCTAAAGCTTTCTGTCATAGATTTTTAGCAGCAATTGAAACAGAGCTACATCTGAAATGATACTTGGCCCTGTACTTTTTATTGGTATTTATAAGAAAAGTATTTTCTGCCTAAGTAAAAACTGAAGTTCTAGAGACACATTTTACCATTTCCACCATGTTTTTACAGGACAATCAATACAACAATCTTCCTTAACTTCCCCAGATGGTGGTGTCACATGCAATCATGACTCCTCTATATTATTTCTGAAAAAAGAGAAAATCCTGGTAGACAATGAATAAACTCCTATCATCCCCAGAACAACATCCATAGATATGTCAATTTGCTGGGAAAGTTTGATAAGCATGAAAGAAATATGGCATGAATGTAAATACTACTGTCAGAAATGTCCCCAAATGGGGACAAGCTCCAGAAAACATGAGCGGTTCTTTATCCTCTGAAGCACTTAATTTTCTTTATCCTGGAAACATGATGCCCTTTCCAAGTTTGTTACTAAAATAGTTCTTGCCCAATACTCCTTTTTGGAAAAAAAAAAAAAAAAGAAACCCCCTCAATTTCTCTTGAGTTGGACTGACTATTTCTACTTAAAAATCTTCAGAAATAATAAGCATCATATTCTACTTCGAAGAATAAGGAAATGGCCCTTTCTAACCTTTCATCACCACCTCATTCTTCCTAAATTCTTAGGAACTTAAAAGATTAGAAGCTGGCTCTTAACCAACTCTCAGCCTGTTTCACATACCAAATTTCCGGCTCAAGTCCTAGAAACGCTGTAGGGTAAGGAAAAGAAGCAGTAATCCATTACATTTTCAAATATGTCTGTCCCCGTCTACAAAAGTTATTCATCATAATGTTCTTCCTACAACTAATATGCTTCCAGTTTTCTCAACCCAAAGCATTTTCCTTCCTGCAATGCAGTTTCCAGAAACATGCAGTGCTTCTACCTGACCACTGATCCTGCAGAGGTCACAGGAGGTGTTCTGTTCAAACCAGTTTTCTTTTGATCCAACTCAAAAGCACTTTGTTTGCTCTCCTTTAGACCTCCCCACCAAGCAAAATTGTTGCTGAAGCTTGGAAAGCACCCTTAAAAACCTAAAGATTTCAGAGACCTTTGAAACCAGCTGTCCCCCTGACTACCTCCCTTACTGGACACATGACTCAATTTCTTGGTGCCTCATTGCTGCATCAACCTGCTAGTCCCTTTCAGCCCCTCTGACAAGCGTCTAGCTCCAAAGCCCTTCTCACTTATGACCATATTCTCATCTTACACATCTAAAAATCCACCATCACCTCTTTCAACCACTCGAAAAAATATGCACACAGCTCTTAATAAAAAAAATAATGCAAACAGAACTGCCACGCTTAAATGGATCACAGGTTTGATAGCACTGAGTTACAGCAAGTACTGTGGAAAAAAAATCCTCACATGTAAATAATACAGCACACCTTTAAAAACTGACCCTGTGGACATAATGAGTGGGAAATACTCAAGAGTAAGAGGATGCAATGAGTATTAGACCTTTCAGCTACACCCAAAGAACATATTTATCCCTGGCAAATAAAGATGAGAATTTTGTTTTTATGGGTTATTTTATACTGATCTTTCATTTGTCCTAATATTTTTAGCACAGTGGGAGGCAGCACTTAGAAACTTAGGAGAAATGTAGAATTTTGGGGGGTCAAAAATTATGAGGCATTACTAACACATTCTCTGCCTCTGATGTTTATGGTTAGTGTCATCATACAGATTTTTAACTCCTACAATACATGAGGCTACAGAAACTTATTGAGCCTTCACAAATCTAATTCTAACAGTGCAGTCAAAACTGTTTGGCAGTCTCAAAACATTGAGACTGTTGTCTTTATTACATTTTAATGATAACTGCTGTGTCAACTCATAGCATTTAATTAGTGTTATTCAGTTAGCCAGTTTACAGTGTACCAACTTCAATCAGTGCAGCTTGGTGCAGGTCAGTCCTGCATGATGCATGATTTTCAATGCTGTTGCTTTACGGCTGCCTGTGGTAGAGTCACCTCTGGGCACCTGCCCAAGTACTGAAATACACAATGGTAACTTCACAATGCAATCAGATGACGGAAACAATCAGGAAACAATCTTCTTGGGTGATATCTGCACCCCTCAAACTACGGCAATTATTTTAATGTTTTTGCCCAACAGCATGCACGCAGCAGACATAGGAATTTGAGAGAAGTTTAAGGAATCTGCAAAACTCTTACTGATATAAGCCAGACAATCTCAGATATTTGTGCCAAGTTCTGCTGCTTCTAAATATATTTCTTGTCCTTCATCTTGGGATTCTTACCCAACTCCTTGTTGTTTTAAAACAGTAAGACAAATAGAATCTTCTTAAATCCTTGAGAATCACTATTATTATTTTTCTTACGTGGTCCCAATGACTTAAACGAGGGAACAAGACAAGATGGAGATGAGACAAGAGAAAAGGAGGTCCTTTTTAGATAGCGGTAGGTTTGTGAAAAGATACGACAGAGAGACTGACTGTATGGAGAGGTGGATTGGTGCTTCAGCAAAGCAAAGGAAAATGCAAAAGGCAGGAATAAATATGCAGTGTAGAGCTGCAAGTCATGTAAGATCTCAATATTTTACACAATACTTGTACAGACCATTTCAGCTTTGCAGTCCCTTCTTCTTACAGATATCTTTGCCTTAATTAAAATGCATCTTGGTCTTGCAACTTTTAAAGCTGTCCTTAGGACATAACTGCTTGTGATATCATTAAATGCTCGTCAGTGATGTTTTTGCTGGTGCACTTTAATTTTTATCACAGATTTAATTCAATACTATTTTTCATGGTTTATAAAAAGAATGAAGTCAGTAGATACGATGGTACTACTTTATTACTTATCTCATTTTTATGTCAGGACAGGAAAATAATCTAACCATATGATGCAATTCCCACTGAAGTGAACAATAAAATGAATAAGGTGTTGTTCCTTGCCCCTACTTTTTTTTTCCTTCTTCTCACTTTACTTATATTGTTGATTTTTTTTGTTTTGTTTTAAAGGCTGCCAGGAAGTGAACTCAGATAACTGGGTCAGCCATTTGACATGGTTATAGGAAGCACACTGACAATTTTGACAATGTTTTAATAGGTATTAGGGCTACCTTAATTGCAGAGGAAAACGGAAATGTTATGAAATCCAAATCTGACAATGTTTTTGTTTTAAAATTTAAAAAAAAAAGGAATTTCAGGAGATGATGCTCGTACTTTAGATATAGACAAATTATTAATTAATAGAAAAAATACCAAAAATATGATAATTCCAGGATGAGTTGATCTTATACAGCAAGTTGTAATCCTCCCCTCATTCAATAAATTTAACATTATAACACAATGGTGAAGGAAGGTGAGCAGATCAGGAGACAGGGTGACATGAAAGATATTAGACAGTAGTGGTACTAAACAAACTGTAAAAAGCATTGGTTTGTTGAGAAGCCGTGAAATGCAACTGAGAAGTAAAGGAATAAAAAACTACTGGGAGAGATGACCTCTTTTCTTCCTCGAATTCTTTCTCTGAAGTTCAGGACAGAGGAGAAAAAATTATAGAGAACCGATCTCAGCTCTTATATTAAAAAGAACTATTTCTTCATGTACAGACCCTTACCATGTAAGATGACACAACTATGCATCACTGAAGTTTTCAATATTAAAAGTTCAATTTTTACAATCAAATCCAGATGTGTGTCTCCTCATCAGAGCAAATCCTGATTTCACTTTCCCCTGTTTGCTCCTGTATTGTCTCACAGATATTCCTGTTGACTGAGCAGTGCTTTTGATTGGATTAAGCTCTCAGGCTATATGGTAGACTCTTAGTTTTCTGGTAAAAGGGTAAAACAGGAATCTTTCTCTAATCTTTTCTGTCATCATTTTCTTGATGACAGATCTTTAATTAGGGTCTTTTCTATGCTAAATAATTTTCATGGAAAATTTGAGTACTTCTGCCTAGGATGCCTAAATAATAGCAAAATCAAGAACACTTAATTTTTAGAATTGTCAAAGATGAGGCTAATCTTGCCACACCTTAGACACCATGAGACAAACAGGGAGAAAAGTGACTAGCTCAACAATAGGCAGCAGCTGCATGAAAGTTCAGCAGCAAAATTTTATCCAGAGTTCACTGGACAAAATTCACTATTTTCTCATTGTTGGGCCACAATATCTCTGAAAAAGTCCTAATTCATCAAAGTAATTACTATTTAATATAGAATATGTCAGCATTACAGTAATCTAGTTAATAACCAAGATGGATTTCAAGCATCCAGAATCTGACTAAAAAAGCTTGAGAACAGTTGTAACAGGAGGGTAAAGAAACAACTCAAACAGCAAATGACATTCTGGTGTAATGTGCTGAAATTATGATAGATATCACTGGAACAGAAAAGAGAGAGGATGAAAAAATAAATTAGTAGAATAATATAGTTATCACTCAAAACAGAGACAGAAAGGGTCATAAATTGTGTGAACTCTGACGTTTAAAGAAGATCTTCAAACAATAGTGAAACAATGAACACAGGGCTTTTTGCATTTAATGAAATACCTGACACAAAATGTGTGTTTAGAAATTGTCTAAGAAGCAGAGTAGACAATCCTCATACATGATACACTGTTAATAATTAAGGTATATATGCATACATTGAATTATGCATACAGTAAAAGCACTGCAGAGAGTCTGTTGTGCTTTTATGTAAATAGATCAAAATATAAAATAATAATATAATAAAATTTTCAAAGAGAGGCTGCGAGTCCAGTGCCAAAAATGAATGCTGGCTTTTCCCCTTCATTTCTACTCCGAATCTCTGTAAACCTTTATTATTGCAGATAAGTACAATCTGTTCTCCTCAACTTTTTACAGTGTGTCTGAGAGATCCTGTGCTTACAGAAACACTGGGCTACAATGTCTATGGGAACAACACCACCACAGCCAGTACTAGGTAAACTCAAGGAAGAAGCCTAAAAGCACTTCATGCTTTTTAATGGTGTTCATTCAATAACCTACAGTCAAGATAGCAAATCCTTAGAAGCAAGAACATTTTCAATGAACCTGAGTGGAGATGCTTTGGCAGAACATCAGTTACCTCCACATGCACTGCCAAAGCAAGATCACAAATATTCATGCTATTTTCAGGCATTTTCTGTCAATCTTATGGGGGCTACTTATGGCTGTCTTGAGTATAGCAGTAAGACCTTCCAACCTTGCAAAGACCTCCCTCTTTACCTAGTGCTAAAACTAATATATTCAGTTTCTAATTTGTCAAGTATTTAATCCTCTTACTGTGTACTTGATGGAAACATTAAAAAATAACACCCCAGAGTATAAGAAGTGAAATCTTTAAATGTGAATTTTTTTCTATTGAGCTATTATTATCGCTTCTATGGATGATTTCATCAAATCCCACAGAAGAGTTTAAAAGACTAAACAGGAAGATTGATTGGTAAACAGGAGTTACTAGCTATGGGCTCATTATTCTTTATAGTCCAACCCTGAACTGGCCTTTAAAAGACAAATTTCTACTCTGCTGTGTAGTTTCTGCACCATGGCCCCATGATTAATTATCAGGAGCCACATGCAAAATCCACTATGATGGATTGTCTGCCCACATCAGCATAATTACTAACCACAGTCATTGACAGTCCTTGCTACTGGAGCAACCATCCAGTAGGATTGAGAGGTGAATGAAAACACTTTGTAAGAAAGGGCAAAGAAATGCAATTAGATAAAGGAAGACACACCAAAGTAGTTGGCATAATCCCTCAGCTTTGGGGAACAACTGATAGCTGACAGCAGAGTGAATAATTCACAACAAATCATTTAGGGAACGCAGCTTCTTTAGACGCTGAGTGTAGACTCTATACACTTAAACTCCAATACTTAGAATTTGAGTGTTGCTTAACCATTTCTAAAAAATCATGTATCTTTTTATCCTTGAGGGAATGAATTATGGTTATAATCATAAACACACTTGAAACCTTTGAAACTTAGAAACTTTTACAGTGGCCATGGCTGTTTCTTATGAAGATGACAAAGAAAAATTGGATTCTGAACTATGATATATTTTAAAACTTCTGAGCATTATTAGGCTGAAGCTAAATAGGCTTATGAGCATATTTAGGCTGAAGCTTCATTCTCAGAATTTAAAACTGAAGTCAGCAGGTGAACAATAGAACACCTTTTGATGGGCTTAGACACTATCTACTATTTCACCCTTCAGCAGTCTAGAGTAAATTCAGTCATGTAAAGGTAGAGCTCTCATAAGTCTGTCATCTAAAAGCTGCTTTCAGGCTTGTTGGCACTCTTGACTTGTCTTTAGTGGCCTTCTCCAATATGTTGAGGAGACTGTTGCCTTCTGAGCCTACCTCTTTCTGATGATGTATTTTAAAAATATTTTATTGAAGAGTGTTCCATTTTTATGAAATAAATTACAGCACTACCTCAGTGGTGAATCAGTATGATAAAGCATGAAGAAGTGCCAGCTTGAAACTGCTCAGAACCACTCTGAATATTGCACTGCAAAAAGCATACATCTCATTCATCCTTAATAAAATTATACTGTGAACCCCTACCACTTCTTTATCAATAGGTACTCAATGAGCACAAACTCAGTCAGGAAAAAACTTGTAATTACAGTACCTAAAGATGATGAGGTTGTGCAAGCCATCTAAACCAGATGGCTGCACTTGGACGGAAACACGCCAGTATTTCAGCAAAACAAGAAACGCGTGGAATGAGGTTACTTAATACCAGTCATGGGTTCACCTCACAAGAAATGGTAAACTGCAGTAATTAAATAAGTTGTCTTCTAATGACTGAAACTTCTCTGTTACTAATACATCTTTGATAAAATTTCCCTTGTGTAAGTATTGACACATTTTACAATGAAGATCTTTGACTTTTAGAAGACTGAATTCTATATTTTTATCTCTTCCAAGACTACAACTTCAGTTTCACAGCCATTAGGCACTGGAGGAAAATTTCCAGAGAAATATGAAAGCACTTTAAAGAAGGGAGTGGGTTGTATGCATCTTTTAATACAAATTCAATCAACCCACAAACCTACTGACTGAGATCCTACAAGCATGTTCTCCTAAAGATACACTGTCCATAGTCTTCATTCTTATTGTGGAAATCCTTTGTAAACGTGTGATAACGAAATGTTACACCATTTATCACTATTTAATAAGTGAACAGGATTCACCACTGATAACTTCTGCAGAAAGGTACATGGCTTCCAAAATTTATGAAACAGATTTGCATGTGAACTGTAAGCAGTGAAACAGTTTGTAGGGTAATATATTGTATTCTGCTGTTAATAATCAAGATATCCAAAAGTGATATCATCACGGTCAAGACTGATTCTTCTATATATGTTAACTTATGAGTAATTTCTCTTTAAAAAGTCCTAGCTATAGGCTGTGGATAAAATCCTAGCACTGTATCATTTCAGCTGTTTGATGTGTCATGGAATACATCATTGAAGATATTGAAGTACAAGAAATATGGCATACTCTTTTAAATATTACTGCCAATATATTTCACACTATTCTGGTCTATTTAAGGAAAGGAAGCAATTTAGATTTCAAAACAAAAAATGGACCCAATATTATTTTCTTTATAAGCTTAGACAGATCAGAGCAAGAAATTCACTAGGAATTATCAAATTTAAAATGTTCTAATTATTAGTATTTCAATTATTGTTACTTGAGTTACTGTGTAATAACATTATAACCTAATATGGCCAGATAATTTAGAAAGCAACTGTTTCCATTAAAGAAAATTTAACTGATGATGTCAAACTACATAAGTTTTCTGAGTTTAAGAAGAGCAGTAATCATCTGTGGTATGCCCTAGTACAAACTAATTATGCAGAAAACCACAAATACCTACAATTTTAATTCCTATGTTTAACAGTGTTATACAGAATAAGACTCTATGCTGATAGTCTTTCATTCTTCATTTTTCTATGTCTGTCCCCTTTCTTTTTACAAATAAATAAAAATATGTCCCTCTTCTGTATATGTAAGATTCTCTAAAGCTCTTTAAAAAGTTTCATAATAACGTATAAACCAAAGAATTTTACATATATGATTCCCCATTGGAGCTAGCAGAGGGGAAAGTACACTAGCAGAGGGGAAATTCCTCATTATATTTCTAGGCTAAGAGAAAAGGCCAGAAACAAGATTCAGAGTTAACTGCTTTGTTTGCAGACTGCACCACCTTTCTCTTAAAGACTCTTAGAGACTAGCACTAAGTCAATAAAAACTTCTTTAAGCACAAGCAACAAGTCAGATTGTTTTAATCGATATATGACCATATCACCTTACACAGCAGAAATGCCACATAACTTTATCTTAAAAATTATATTCTTACTAAAATTGAACCTTAATCCACTTGAAGTGTAAGATTTAATCTTTTTGCTCTAAATTACAGCACCTCAATTATCAGTTTTAAATTACAAGTGGAATGGTTACAATGTTCCACAGGCTTTCCCTGAGGTACAATGAATTTCTACATAAAAAAGTACCTGCATCTATGTACAGGCAAAAATCCCCTTAAAATAAACTTTAGAGGTAATGATGTGGAAACCATGCTTTTATATACAGGCTCAGAAGAGACACATGCAAGCCATTAGCTTAATTTCTATTATATGCTATCAAGGAAAGCACCTATCTCTGCAACCACCTGGAAACACTTTTCCATGTAAATCTAGTCAAGAGCCAATTTAAGAACAAAACACCACATGATGGACTGCCCAGACTAAACAAGAGTTTTTAAGGGAGCCAGCAGTTGACATCAGGGAGAACAGTGGAGAAAGCTGTTTTTTTCCAGACTGGAAGAACCACCCAGCAGTTTTTTTAACTTCCAGCTACATTTGTAGCTGTGAAAACTATTTTAACAATGGTGATCAAATATCACATTGCAGTATGTAAAATGATTACTTAATGGTCAGAAATAATTCCTCTCTCAATCATTCTAATAGTACTTGTGGACTAAAGGAATGTGTTGCAGGACTTAACAGCATTTCTTCTCTATCATTTCAAATAATACACTTCTTAAAAGGGTTTTTTTTTTAATGACAGATAATGTAGATATACTTTGAGAAGTGAAGTGTATGATCCTCTGTGTATTCAACAGGATTTCACCTGAAATCCTATTGTATCATAAATATGTCAAAATTTTTTAACTTATATGCAGGAGCTGAACACTATGAGATTTCTCAGTTTAGTTCTAATAATTTCCTTGTTTGGTATGACAGAAAATATTTGATGAATATCTTAAAACTAGAGGCATCTGATCTTTTGGAAGTATAAAGGCAATCACTGATGCCTTCCCTCCCCCACTCCTTGCTTTTCCCTCATTTTTTTTCCTCTCTCATTTCATATTTTCTCTGAAGTTAATCTATGGATAACAGAAAGTGAAAAAAACAAGCAAAGATACTAGATTGCTATGAGAAAAAGAATGCTCAGGGATTTATGAATTAAAATATGTTTAAAAACAATTTTTATAAGTTTGACTTGGATGGCACTCACAATAGCAGTCACTCCATATTGTTTCCTTAAAAAAAAAGAAGGAAACAAATAAGTATGTTTTATAATTCCTACAAATATCCCTGTAATTACAAGATAGGGATTAAGGAAAAAAAAAAGAAACTCAGTACTGTGGTATTTGAAATTTGTATTTATCTATATCTCTATATACGGATATAGGTAATAGCTTCCTTATTTTTTAAACTATTATATCAGCATTATTATGATATAGCAACTAAAACTGGAGTAGAGAGAGCTGTTGCAGTTTGTATGAAGTAGATGATGAACGTATGGTTAACAGAAGCAATGTGCCTCCTAACTGGATACTACAAAAAAGTATTATGGTAATGCTCTGCCTGTGACTTGACCTTCACTTGGCAATAAAGGGGTATAAAGAATTTAACAATCAGAGGCAGTGCATTCCATTTCAGCGGTAAGGGGGAAAGACACACAGAAAGAAATGGCACAAGTAAGACATTAAAACCAACTTAAGTCTCTCTGGTGTGGCAGATTTTTTCCTGTGGTCCCTAATTTTCAGGGTCTTAAAGGTCTCAGATTTAGCCTTTGTACTTGCACCTGACTTGCGTGGGTCAGTGTTCCAAAACCCAGCATAACAAAAAATTGCTTTTTTTGTCCACAACATCACAAGAAAAACCTACTGTGCTACAACAAGTTAAACAGAAGTTTAAATAAACATGCACATTCAAATGTAAATGCACAAATATATCCTTTTATGTAGGTATGGTTACATACTATAAAATATAATAAACAATTATATTCCACATGTAATTGTGTAGTATACATGTATACCTTTATATACATGTGTGTGTATACAATTACACATAGAGTCTGCAGTAAGGCTAATAAATGCTTACACATAGGTCATCATAAAAGGAGGAGTTCAAGGATTTATTCAGGTTTTTTTAATTGAAAAGACCCATTTTTACCCCATTAATGCTTCAGACCAGCCCAACTACAACACTATTAGCTCTGCTTGTAAGAAAAGCTATGAAAGCTGCCTATTTTGTGGAAAAGAAAGGCTTTAAAATGTTGTCTATCTTCAAACTCTCTTATTCAGCTACGAATTTTCAGAGAAGACTTCAAAGAACACCTTGGGAATTCCAGGTTTCAGTAACAAATTATGAGAATGTATAACTGAAGGACATCTCACCAGGATAAATACAGAAAAAGTCAGCATGACTGCAGCAGAAGGAAATGCTGCCCTGCCAAAATTTCAGACTTCTTTGCACTGAGCTGAGGGTGGTCTAGCTGATATAGTCCAATTGGAATTCCAGGAAGTTTTTGAGGAATATAGTAAGCCACAGTGTGAGATGAAACACCTGACACATATAAATTGACTGAAATACGTCCTATTGCAGGCAAAATGAAAAGGTTATTTCTACCAGGAGATTGCCGGTGAAGTTTTGCCACAGTGTGTCCTAGAACCAAAACCATTCCACATATTAAAAAATAACCTGAAAACCAAAGGATAAAATACACAGTGACATTAGTTTGCTGATGATAAAGTCAATGGTTAGCCATGAAGAATCACAGAAGAATCAAGGAGGAGTAAGAGGAATTTGAGGCAATACTTGGGCCCAATGAACCAGCACCCACCCATCTGCTGCAGCCAAAGTCTGAAAACCAGTGTTACATATGTTTGAAAAATATCTTTAAAAGCGTCTACGAAAAAACCTTACATTTCTTATCCTGTAACATGACTTTCCCAGAAGTAAATTTAAATTCCCTTTTCACTGAGGTGGCAGTTGGAAAACAGCCTGTTTACCAAATGAATGGGAGGCTTTTCTTCATCAGGATTTCGCCCCATCTGATTCTCCATGTACAAAACCAAGAAAAATACTAAAAGTGATGGTCAATTAAGTTTACAGTATTTTAGATACTAAATTATTAGTATCTAAATGTGACTCAATAATACAACTTGGCTGAAAACCAAAGATTTTCTCATATCTCTTAGATTAAGACCTGATGCTTGGTCATTATTGTATTTAGGGCTTTTTTTTCCTTTGGTGGTACTCAAACTACATTCTACTTTTGTAAATCTGACTGCATAATGACTCAACGTCTGCACATTTCAGAGTGTCCATAATATTTGTCCACAGTATTTGTCCATATGTCCATAATAATTGAACAACCTTGGGAAATCCTGTATTGACTGAATAACATTCAGCTTCAAATAGTTTCTTGCACACCTTCCTTTATTGATGTGACCGTGTTTAAGAGAAAATATGTTGTTTCTTTTGTTTCACAAGCAGCAGATGGAGATGGAAAATGAAGATTTTGTGAAGTCTATCAATAAAGGAAACAGTTGTGGTAAATATATATCATTACACAGAATTTCATTTGTTAATGAAAATTAAACTAATTTGTTTAGGGGTAACCAAAGCAAATGCAGTAAAATTAACTCAGTAATAAGTTCTTTTTATTAAAGGAATTGGTATAGATCTTTAAGGTAGAAGCAAGCATATGCTGACTGAGTGATATAAGCTCTGAAAAGATGAAAACCAAGCAAGCTTCACTTTACAGGTAAAGCATTTGATGTAACTGTCAAAATTTTGCAAACAAAAATTGCATAAAAAAGGCAAAACTAGCTCTTTTACAAGACAAAATCACACCTTTGGAGCCTAATAAACAGAAAATGACTTGTTATTAATAAAAGAGAATGATACCAAAGTCCCATATTAAGATCCAGCTACTGCAAACCTGCTAAGCGTATTGGCAGCATTTTTTAGGACAGAAGTAATTCAGAAGATGAAAAGGATATTATAGCAAGGAAATTAAGTCATATTCTATCTCCAGGGACTCACTGCCATCATCAGAAAAGTGAGAGTTATGGATTGGATTTATAAGACGCAGACATGCTCGGTATAGATCATAAAACTAATTGTGAATTGCACAGAAGTAAAGACAATGAAACTCATTGCATTCATCTCATGGGGAACTAAGTAGAAAGAAACAGCATCTTTAAGCTATAAAAAATGCTTAATCTGCACAAGCTAAAGGACCTGAAGAAGAAAATAGGAGAAACAGAAAAAAACAAAGCCACGGATAAGCAACCTATAGTATTACATTGTCTATGTAACTTCTGCTTTACATCATTGCTTGAAATAAATGATCTGTTTGACAAATTTTGAAAGAGCAAGGACTGAAGAGCAAGGGGAGTAGAAAAATATGGAGATTGTTAGCAGTTAAAATTTATTTTCATTTTCACTCTTTCTAAACCACCATAACACCACCATTTGTAAAAACCAGCCATTAGCTTCTGCTCTGGCACATCAGAAATGTATGCACATAGACAATGGAATGTGAATTGGCTGGATTATCTTCTGCCTGAAATTACACAGATACAAAATAAAGCCTACACCATCATCTTCAAAGGTAAAAAAGAAATCAGAAAGATGTGCACTTCCCTGTCTTATTCTAGGTTAAAGAACCTGTATTGTACACCAGTTTCTTAGAACTGTCATTTAAGTTTATGATTCCTTAGCAGACATGCTAACAGTACAAACTTTAACATACTACTTTTAAACAGTGCAGTACAGCATAAAACAGGCAAAACTAAGCTCTAGCAGGCTATCATTATGATAAAAACCAATTAAATTAATCAGAATCAAAAGAGAGAGGGCACTTTCCCTCATTCGTAATTTGGAAAGTGAAAAGCCCACTGGGATACACATTTTTCATAATTTCCGATCACGCTTGACCTCACCTCTTTTGTTTAACCAAGCCTATTAATCAAATACATCCCAGAGGTGACTAATGATCTTCCAGAATTCTAATAGAAGCAGAAAGTCAAGGACAGAACAAATTGATCCACAGCACCCACCTTATTAGGTTTACAATGCTGACAATGCTTCCCCTGTTTTACTCAGAATTGTAGCCATACGGTTATTTTAAGACTACCACTTAAGATTAAAACATTTTGACATAGTGCCTCCCAAAGGACCAGATTACAGATTTTTTTCTCTCAGTGCAATACATCCTTTAAAATCTAGAATCTTTCATTCAGATACAAAGTTAAGGGGCAGCTAAAGTTACTTGGATAAACTTCCCTGGAACATATAAGCAGCCTTCCATTGAAGGACCATTGCAGAGTATAATCTCAACGTACTTTTGAGAAATAGAGCACATCAACTTTTCCACATACCTTTGCTCAAATAAATGAAGGCAAAATAAAGGTGACATCATATTCAGCTCTCGTTCTATGTAAGTCTAAGCAGAATTTTTTGCTTATATGATCTATGTGTTGAAAAGATATGCTAAAAAGTGTAGCTTACAAAAAAACAAAAAGACACAAGTAATAAAGTAATTAAAAAAAAAGTAATAAACAGCATTTCTGTTCTTCATGGGCCTCACAAAATAGCAGACAGATTTTTCCTTTAAGACAAAAATTGGAAATAATGTTTCCCATAAGGGAATGCTTACTCACAGGAGAATGGGGTTTACCCAATGTTTTGCATATCTCTGATTAAGAGGATTAAAATATCTTTTGTTGACATAGATGGGCCAAACAAAACTTACCAACTCAATTTCCACCCAACATGATCAGTGATAAGAGATGGAAGCTCCAGCTTGGGGCATCAGTGCTTAAAGACCGTCCTGCCATCTTACAGAAGAAATTTCAAGAAGGAAGAGGAAGCATTGCCCTTCTGCATCAAGGGATGAATGCCCACCCATGATATCACAGAGATCACTTAAGGAGTTAAACTGGCCTGGTAGTCACCATATACTCTATTTCCCCTCTGAGAAAACAAAAGGTATGTATTTGAGAAAAGGTTAGACAGCATTTGAGGAAATAGGAGGTGATTCTGCTATTAGAATATATAGAGAGTATTTCTTTTATCACTGAACAACACATTGTGCTGTATCTATGACCAATTTTCTCATTCGGGAATCTATGTGCATATCTGCTGTTAAGAATTGTGTCATGTCTGGCAGAAAGATGAACATTGAAAAATGAAAGATTCAATTCAAAAGGTAGTGAAAATCCATTGTGGTGAAAGATCCATCATTATTCATGTTTTAGATAGCAAGCAGAAGAATGGAAAAGCAATAAAACAGAGACCTCTAAAATTCTGTGATTTTTCATAAAAGAAAGAGAAACAGAAGATGGAAAAATTAGAGGTTTACTGCATGCTTTACTAGTTGTGTGGATAAAAATTATTAACAGAGGACAGAAAACTACAAAGAGAACATAAAAAAGGAGTGAGAATAATATTGCTTAAAGGAAATTACTTTCAGTTTCCTTCCAAATTATGTCTTTATTTAAATTGAAGACATGAAAAGTAGTATGAAAGAAAACCTCAAGAACACTATGCCTGCACCAAAGCTTAAGGAAAAATGAGAGAGGAACTTTGTTTAGAGCCCCATTAACCAAAAGCTTCTGATGTCTGAGTATGAATTTCCTTCCTAGTTCCCCATTGCTCCTGGGAAGGGACTTAATGCCTATATATATAGCACATAATCCCATACTGGAGGTGAAAAAAAGTTTTGCTAAACACTTCAGAGAATAGTTACAGTTCTACTCCCTGGCCTTTCTCTGCTACAATCAGAATTGGAACTGGAGCATCAGAGGATGTTCTTATTCATCTTTTGAAAATAAACAGAAACATATTAAAACTTTGTTTCCAATATAGCTTAATTCCACATCATGGATACATCTTAAGCTCACTGTGAAACCATTGGTTTGGTATTGAAATTCAGAAGAACTACATGACCATAAAGTCTGAAAACTATTGATCAAGTACACAGAAGTTATCAGAATTGTGAGTAGTGAGAGGTAGCAGATCTGAATTACTTTTCAATTTTTACTAAAAGAAAAAATATAATTATAATTCTAATCACACATCACTCGGTTATGACAGAGAAAAAGAATTCCTGAACTGACACATAAAATTTTATCAAAGAATCCATTATAACTGACTGTGATTTGAAGAATCATTGTGCTCATCTTGAAGATGAGGTGATTTGAGACAGCCAGCAGGGCTTCACCACGGGCAAGTCTTGCCTGACCAACTCAGTGGCCTTCTGTGATGGGGTACCTCCATCAGTGGACAAGGGAAGGGCTACAGATGTTGTTTATCTGGACTCTGTAATGCCTTTGACACTATACCCCATAACATCCCTCTCTCTAAATTGGACAGAGATGGACTATGATGCATAGACAGGGGGAAAAGGAATTGATTGGATGGTTGCATGCAGAGAGTAGTGTTCAAGAGTGCAGGGTCCCGATGGATACCAGTGACAAGTGATGTCTCTTAGGGGTCCAAAATGGGACCAGTATTAATTAGTGTCTTCATTAATGACATAGAGAAGGGATCGAGTGCACCCTCAGCAAATCTGCAGATGACACCAAGCTAAGTGGTGCTGTTGACTTGCCTGAAGGACAGAGTGCCATCCAGAGGGACCTGGACAAGCTCCAGAAGTGGGACCATGGGAATCTCTTGAGGTTTAACAAGACTGAGCGTGAGGTTCTGCACCCCTGGTACCAACACAGGCTGGGGTGAACAGATTGAGAGCAGCCCAGGGGAGATGGACTGGGGAGTGCTGATGGATGGGAGGCTGGACACGACTCAGCCATGTGCACTTGCATCCCAGAAAGTCAAACATATCCTTGGCTGCATTCAAAGCCATGCAGCAGCAGGGTGAGGGAGGGCATTCCACCCCTCTGCTCTGCTCTGGTGAGACCCCACCTGTAGTACTGCATCCAGCTCTGGGGTCCCAGCACAGGAAGGACACTGACCTGTCAGAGCAGGTCAAGAGGAGGCCACCAAGTTGGTTAAAGGGATGGAGCACCTCTCCTGTGAGGAAAGGCTGAGAGAATTGGGTTTTTTCCACATAGAAAAAAGAAGGCTTCGGGGGTGACCTAATTGTGGCTCTCCAGTACCTAAAGGGAGCCTACAGGGGATATTGAGGGAGACTATTTACAAGGTCATGTAGTTACGGGACAAGAAGGAATGGCTTCAAACTGGAAGAGAGTAGGTTTAGATTAGATATTAGAAAAATATTATTTATTGAGAGAGTGATGAGGCATTGGAACAGGTTTCCCAGAGAAGCTATCCCTGGAGGTGTTCAAGACTCGGCTGGATGAGGCTCTGAGACCCCTAGCCTACTGTATTCCTGCTCACAGTAGGGCTGTTGGAACTAGATGATCTTTAGGGTCCCCTCCAATCCAAACTGCTCTATGATTCTATGAAGATTATAAATTTTATTCTCTCCTGTCTATTTAATGGAAGAATGAACACCATAACAGGGTTTTTGGAGAGGCCCATTTCTTTGTCACCTGAGAAACCAGTGTTTACTCTGACATTTAGAATAAAGACTTGAAAGAATAGCCTTATGCCCATGCACAAGAGCTTTGAATTCCCGAGAAATCAAGTACTTTTAAAGGACAGTTTAAGATAAAAATTATATAACAAAAAACAAAAGCTACAGTTACAAACAAGATGTGGAATTTGACCTGGAATCCAGACTGTTAGTTCCCATATCATAAACTTATGGGTATCCCATTATCTCTATGATGCAGTAATAAAATTTCTCTTTTCCATGATCCTAGAGAATATATTTTTAAGCTCTATTTTCACTTTATACTTAGGATGTTATTATTGTCATAGAACTGGCTACTTATTGAAACTTTTTGCTTTTGTTCTCCAGATTTTCCCCGCAATGATTAGCTAATTGGAGTCACCATCCTCAGAGATATTTAAAAGCTGTCTGACAGTCTTGGGCAACTTACTCTAGTTGTGCCTGCCTCAGTTTGGACAAGATGACCTCCAGAGGTCCCTCCTAACCTCCTCCATTCTCTGAGTCTGTGATGGGTTTGCAGAGAACCAGGTTGCAAAGGCAAGCTGATTCAGAGTAGAAACATTAAATGATGTGAGCCAAACCACGGTCAATGGGACAACAGGGAGACTTTCTAAAAAATCAGATACCTGCTTCAATTTAAACAGTATTAAAGAGGCATCCACAGCAATAAAATGTAGAAAAAGAGTTGATATTTGGTGAGTCATGGCTCATATTTTTGTGAAGTGATTTGCTGATGAGTTTGGTATTTTGCATTACTCTGCAAACTGCCAAATTTTCCACCTGCATTGAACAGAAAGGTTTGTAGTCTAAATATAGGAGAAAATTTATAGAGCCAGGGCAGATAAAACTAACCACTGTGGTCTGAAAAATGTAATTCTGAATCAGAGGTAGATTTCACTACATTTCATAATCACCACACCTATAACAGGGCTAGGGCGCTTGCCTATCTGAGGAGACTGTGAAGAAGAACATAAAGATGACTAGATAATTATCCAAGCAAAGACCTCAAAATAGAACTATATTTTATCTTCTTGGAGAAAATGCCTTAGCTATCAAGGTATGTATGTGACGAGCCACCTGTAGAACCAATGACTGTGCAAGCAATATTAATCTGCCCTAAAATGCTCCAAGTGGACCTGGCTGAAAATCACTGCAAAAGGCAGTGGAGGTTCAGCAAGGTCCCATTTGTTTGTGCTGTGCAACAGCATGGGGACGTCTACATGAGCAGCGGTTCTGAAGGAGAGGCACTCTGGACTGGTCTGTAACCCTTTTGTTAGCAACTAAGTCACAGTCTGAACTAAAATTCTACCTACTAAAGGTTCTATTAGGCTTAAAAACTTCAAGAGATATTGAATGCATTAACTAGAAAGTGTTATATGCCTTTATCTTTGCTATCAGTACAATAAATAAAAATCAATACTGCATCAATGCAGAGCTGATCAAATTAAGGTGTACAAATAACCACATCATTAAACATTTCAGCAATTATTCCTATGCCAGGTAAGCTACTAAGTGGAAACTTGCAAACTAAATAAAATCCATTAAAAATATTTTCCATAATTTAAAAAAAATGGCATCTGGTTCCTCTAACATGAAAATACAGTTCTTGGTATATTATTCAAAGCATAGGTAACTCATATTTAATGATGACAGCCCAGCAGTCCCTGGGCTGTTAGTGATTCCTGAAGCATTCCTCTAGAGAATAATGAAATCCGGCATGATTAATGTTTTAAATTAACCCAAGTATACTGATAACAAGTATTTTAATTTTTGAGAAAATGATAACATAAGCTCTGCTATGGTAATTTGCTATAATGCAGTTTTTAGAATAGAATGAAAGTAATAAAGTTACAATAAAGACAACTGAATAGGAATGTGTACAGAACAAAAGTAGTGCCACCCCTAATTAATGTCCCCTGGTAGCAGATCTATTAGTTTTGTAAGTGGGATTCAGGAGGATGCAAATGAATAGGACTCTGGGAACAATAACTACAGCTGGAAATATTTATACAACTAGTATTTTCATTTATATTACTGAACAACAAAGATGCATTAGCAATTCCATTTGGAATCTTTACTAAAGCCTACAACAAAAGCATCAAGCAAATTATGGCACATGTTATCAGTGAAAATTCACTACATATACTGTGAAACTAATACAAAGAGTTTACATGTCCTCATCAGGACAATTCAGGCGGTCTTCATAAAATATTCTAACCTGCCAATAATGATCACCTTACCACCACTAAGCAGCACACCCAGCCCTTAGAGTCTGCCCTGGTTTTCAGCCTCCACGATCTCCATGAAACCTAACTGAAGACAACCACAGGAATTTCCTCCTGACGTGTTTTTTTTTAACTCTCACATATTTCCATTGTCTGTATATCTACTGAAGGAAAAAACCAACCTTCTTCCTACATCACTTTCCTTGTGTCTCCTTAGATTGCAGAGTTGGTTTTTTGGAGAGGGTTTGGATGTAAAAAGTAAAATTTGCCTGACCTGAATGCTTTGGGGGCTTTATTATGTTACTTTCACTCGTGGAGATGGAGTAATTATTCATAACAAAAATCCTGTTCAAATCTGCTAGAATCCATTTAGAAGTCCACTGCTCCAATAGCTATGTAATGGAGTTAAGAGATTTTTCTTCCCAATGGGCTAAATGATATATCATGTTGTAATAGGGTAGCATTTTGGTGTTCCAAGCACATAAAAGACTTCTGGACTCACAAATGCTTTTTATCTTGTGAGATCAAATGATCCTTTATCCTCCATCACATTTCCTGGGCAGTGGAATTTTATGCTGTTTCTATAGACCCAAACAAAGGGTTTACAAAGCAAAAGAGGAACGAACTAGGAAGCTGATGTGAGAAACTTCTACTAAAAATGAAACAAGTGTAAAAAGTGAAGGGAAATTGTACAAGCTCTTGCTAAAAGTAGGGAAAGGACTTTGTAATTCTGTTCTTTAGGTATAGAAAAAATTAAATGGGCCCACATCTGTAATTCAAAAATGTAGATACATTCTCATTCATTCTGTCCACATCAATAACCACTTTATGAAACAACTGAAAAACGTAGCTTTAATTTTACCAGGAAAAACTTAGGAGACACTGTTTTCTCCTTCCTTCTCCATCTTCCGTGTGTGAATAAGCATGCTATTTCAAGCTCTAAGAAGAATCTCTCCTTAGTACTTGTGATTTTTGAAACTATCATTGCAGAGAAACACTAACAATAATGATTGTGCATGGCCAACACATCCAGAATTCCGAATGGGCTCTGCCCTTCCAGAATCAACTATGGGGCTCACATGTAAAAAGTACATGCTGTGCAGAACTAGTTTTACTGCTTAGCACCCACATCTTGCAGGCAAACAGGTCAATGTGGACACACAATTTCAGATAACAATAGTTCAAAGTTTTCTGTAAAAATATGATGATGATGCTTGCCATGAAAATCTATTAAGCAGTATCATTACTGGAATGAGGCTAATACTTCTTCACATGTTTACCATTACTGCTAGAAGGATCACACAGCATATCTCTTTATAACCAACTCGGATGTTTGTTGTTCTATTCAAAACATGCCTACACTTAACTGCATAGAAATAACACAATAGAAAATGTTCAATAAATGTAATAAAATACTCATGATGTCAAGTTTTTATTGCTTTTAATAACAAAGTCTAACAACAATTACAAAAGTCAAATCCAACATTGAACCCAGTGGGCAGGTTTAGCTCTAAGTTTGGGAGACTGTTTAATTCCCCTCTGAATCTGGTTGCTGGATGGAAAGGAGTCTAAGCCCCTGACAATGAAATCTCTAAAACCACTGCTATGGTGTTCTATTTTAGTACGGAACTGTAAGAGGTCTTTGATCAAGGAAGTTAAAAACCCATCCTGTTAAAAAAGAAAAAAAACAAAAAAAAACCACCAAAAACCAGAGCAGTCACCACCAGAGTCCCTAACAGACTCTACTTGCTAACAGACAAAAGGAAAAAGAGTGAAATAATTTTCATGACCATCATTTAAGGAGAAAAGCTTTTTAAAAAACAAAGCCATACTTTGGAAAGATGAAAGTATCATTTGATTTTTTATCAGTTCTGCCTTAACTTGCACAGCCTGTTTCTGACCTAGAGCTGTAGGCTTGTTCTGGGAACTGAACAGCTGCTCAGTCCCAAACTGTCCTGCTCATTCTAACCTCTATTCTCCTTGCACATTAAAGAATTGCTTGGTCTCAACAACTGACTTGCCCACTTTTTGATATGCATATCACACATCAATGCATTAAATATCCTTATGATTTTAGAATTCACAGAAGTTATTTGTATTGTGAGAAGTTATTGTCATTGTGAGAATACAACGGAATTTTCCTGAGATGAAATTAGTCTTTTAACTCATAATTTGCCTTTCAGAGGCCTCATTTCAAGGCATCTACTGGACATTAATAAACATTCAGCTTTTAAGTATAAGTCTATAAAGTGTGGCTTAAAATTTAAGCAACTACATTTCCCCATTACAGAATTTAAAAATATACTTTATTATTCTTGGTCAATGGAGTTGATCCAACGATTTGGTAGGTTGAAAAGAATCTTATTTAAAAGCATAGTCCTAAAAAATAAACAGAAAACTTAATTTTCATTCAGTCTTTTTAAAGTAGTTGTTATAGATTTAATTTAATTACTAAAAGCAATACAAGTATTAAAGCTCAGCCCCAGCACCGAATGAGGTATCTTGAGAGGTCCCTTCCAACCCCAACCACTTTGTGATTGAATGACCATAACTTTTCAGTAATGGAATACATGAATGAAGGATTGGATCACTTTTATGTTAAATGCTTGTTCAAACAAGTCACTGCATGGATTTGGCCCATCAGTGTTGCAGACTTTGCAAATCTAGGCAAATATGTCCCCAACTGTTTTGGAACAGACTTCCATGACATGTCACTGACCTTTTGCAATCTTTTTCTGGAGGGAATGAATCTTGATATCAAAGGCTCATGAAACAATAACAGTATGGCTGTTTCTTGGTTATTTCAATGGTATGCTGTCAACAGGAAGGTTTATGAGCCTGATAAATGTGCGTTCATGCAGAATAGGGAAAAGGCCACATTTGCATTAAAATTCAATTTTAATTGTCCTTATTCTTTATTGATGCTTTGTGAATTGGATCTATAAAGAACCATTTTTAAGCAGAATGAAATTTGACAAATAGGATAGCTGTGTAAACAATTTCAGTAATTATGGCAGCAATTATTCTCCTTTTTATCTCTTGGTAAAGAGAGGAGAAAGAAAGTGACAAGAGCTTTAGAAACCCTGCAGAGATCTCAGCATTATAAAAGTCAGGGAAGTCAGATATGAAAAACTTCTGCAACGTAGGTTTAGCACAAGAAGATAAACATTGTCCCTACCCTGACTTTCAGACAGGAAAACCTTTCTTACTCAGAGAAATCAACAGGCTCAAATTAAACACATAGGAAAAATGTCAGCTACACAAAAACTTTAAACAAGAACATACAAACTCATGGAGGCACAAAACATAATACATCACCATATTAATTATACAACTACTAGAAATCATACTGGCATCGTTCTCTCCCTAAACTCTTAGAAAAATCAATCACTGCTCTGGATGATAATGAGGACACCCTGGCAGTCAGAGATTAATTCTTCAGACAAGTTTTGTTCTTCTGTAGAGGTCTGGTGACATAGCAAGTCTTTTAGTCTGAAATTGACATTTTCAGTGCAGGAGGAGAGGAAATATATTCTAGCTGCACTAGCACTTCTGAGAGCATGATTTCTAAAAAACCACAGGTATACTGCATACAAGCATACAAGAGAGATCAGATTATGATAATATTCATTTCTAGACCCAAATCCCATTAATCATCCAGGATCCAAAGTGTAATAACCGCATCCCAACAGAGCACTACTTGCCAGTTTCTCATTTCACACTTCCTACAGGTGTGGCTGCTGGGAGAATTGTCTTACACTGACTATGGAAAGCAGAGACCTGAGCATGGCAGTGAATTCCTCCTCAGAACAGAAAGGTTTAAAACACTTAGAAAGAATACAAAATGGTAACCTTTTACTTTAAGAGCTTAAAATACAATGTAGAAGACACATGGAGGAAAATCTAGACCATAAAGCAACACAAAGAATCCTGCAAAGAAAAAGGGAAGCCTATGAATTCCAAAAAAAACCCCAGCTTTAACAGAGGAATAGCAACAGAATCTCTATGACGAGAAAAGAAAATATTAATGCCCTGCAGAATACATTAGTGATGAAAAGATAAACTAATTTAAAGTTTCTTGGTTCTCCAACTTTTTGTTTTCCTGAAACTCTGAAATACTTTGGAAAAGCAGAGAAGGGAAAAATATTTTCATTATCTGTCCAGAAGAATCAGGGAGCTGGTAGACACAGAGAATGATATGTTACCTAGCAAATCATATATAAATAATTCAATTAATTCTTAAACAAAACCTGAAGCAAGTTTGTTTACTCCAATATTCCACTGCTCACAGTCTCATACAAAATACAAGTTATGTGGCATTTCTCAAAAAGAACGTGTATCAAGGTATGTGGCCCTTTGCCTCTTGGTAGACTAGAGCCAGATTGGAGGATTCTGTCCAAGAGAGTGCATCATGTTTAAAAGCTTTCATAAGTGACGCAAAGGTTACACAAACTTCCCTGAGTATCACCCCTGTTATACATTTCAACCCTTCAGTGTGTTCTAAAAGCAGAGAAAAGAAGGAAAATATACGCAAATGCACATGAATCTATAGGTAGATTTTCACTGAGACTCATCTCTAGAAACACCAGCACTGCCACACAAAGTGCACACAATACAAGGCTCTGCAACTTATGGGTAAGCCAAAAAAAGGAACAAGAGGATAACAAGAATTATAGAAATACAGAACTGTTTAGGTTGGAAAAAACCTCTAAGATCATAGAGTTCAACTGTGAACCCAGCAATGTCAAGTGCACCACTAAACGATGTCCCTAAGTGCAACACCTACATATCTTTTAAATACCTCCTCACGGACTGTAACTGAAACACTTCCCTGGGTAGCCTGTCATGATGCTTGACTGCCCTTTCAGTGAAATTTATCCTAATATCCAGTCTAATCCTCCCCTGGCACAATTTGAGGCCATTTCCTCTTGTCCTGCCACTTGCTACCTCAGGAAAAGATGCTGACCCCTTTTAGGCAGTTGTAGAGAGCAACAAGGTCTCCCCTCAGCCTCCTTTTTTCCAGGCTAAACAACCCCAGCTCCCTCAGCCATTCCTCTTAAGACTTGTGCTCCAGACCCTTGACCAGCTCCATCGCCCTTCTCCGGACACGCTAGAGCACCTCATTGTCCTTCTTGTAGTGAGGGGATCAGAACTGAACACAGAACAAATCCTGTGGCCTCACCAGTGCCCAGTACAGGGGGATAATCCCTGTCCTGCTCCTGCTGGCCACACCATTGCTGATACAAGCCAGGATGCCATTGGCCTTCTTAGCCACTTGGGTACAGCTGGCTCATAAAATAGCACACCTAGTTTGGCCAATCAAATGATCAACATCATGACTAGAGCAAAGACAAGTATTTTGTAGGGGTCCCAGCACAATCTGTTAATTTAGGAGCAGCTGAAGAGTCAGAGGTGATCTACCTACACAGTAGATCCTCACGGAAAGTAATCAGTTAGCTCCTGACAGGATACACCATCAAATACGCTGCTTTGCAAACACTGAACTAACTCACCAAGAACGACAAGACTCCCAGTATTTAGCACCAGACAGGTGACAACACAGTTGCCTTTCTACATGCTGAGGGCTCATTTTCTCCATTTCTAAAATCCAGAGTGCAGCAGCCTTGCTCTCACTTTGTGGGCCAAGAGCTTCCTCTGACAGAGGCACCCATCACTGCCTCAGTCAATCCTTCAGCGGCAGCCACGCATAAAGCAGTTGTTGCCTCCACCCGTGTGCAACCCCTTCTGTGTACACAGTCCAAAGAATAATTTGTTTTCCTGTGTCAATATTATTATTAATTACCTGTCTGGATTAGCAGTGAAGATGTGTTTTATTAGGCCACACAAGTATGGACTACGGCATGACTAAAATGTAATTAAACTGTTACAACTTTGGAGAGCTGATATATGGGATAGCCTAATGGTATAAAACAAACCTTACTAAAATACAGCTAAGCATATGAGAATGCTGACATTATCAGAGAATAACAATCAGATTTTAATATTGAGAACATTAGTCTAATTACTATGATTTTGCATTTTTGCTACCAACCAGAAATTTAACCCTATTCTCCCCTCACAGCATAAATAATTGGATTTAATTAAGTAGCTTTTATTTTGAGGGATGAAGAACTGTGCTTCTTATTCACGTCCACATTTTATTTATCAACACTTCATTACAATTGACCTGTTCACTATGATGCCTTTTGCCTCCCCTCCAAATCCTAAAACATGCTATGAATCAGTTCATTTAAAGACATGAACAGAATTGCCCTTGTCTCTGATTCTCCTGAAACATATTTTGTTTTATTGTCTTTTGAGGAATACCTTGCTGATGAGGCCCAAGTTCTCAAATCAAGATAGCACTTCTGATATGCTGTTTAAAAAGTGTATTCCTTTCACAATTCTTCTGGCAGTCAGATATATTCATTGTAAGTTGCTGGCACATGCATTCCTAAATGTGCAAAACATTAACACAAACCAAGCACTAAAAACCCAAAGAGACAAACAGAAGAGAACTGCTGATAGAATTTAGGTCTTTCCAGCCTCTGGAGGTATCTACACCTTATTTATACTCAAGAATCTCAACAGCTGAGTAATTGAGTACTGAGGTAACATTGCAACAAGCAGTATTTTTAAAATCAGCAAGTTAGGGCAAAAATCAGCAGAGGTTGTTGGTGAGAGCAACAATGTGGTATGTGTATGGTTTTGCTAGATGGCTGAGTTGAAGGATTAATTCAACGCTGTAAGAGTTGATAGGTTTCTGTGTTTAAAAGTTAAGGATGGAACATTTTGTACTACCAACAAATACATGAGGAGAAATTGTAGGGAATATGATGGATGGCTAATATTTGAGATATCAGCAAGATTTTTCAGGTGCTATAATCAGGTCACAACATTTCCTTTTGTCCTTAAAAGCCTTTTTTACCATTTGGATGGTATTCTGTACCTAAAAAAACTCCATATAATCACTTTCAATATGCTATAAGGCAATCAGAAGATTAAAACCTGTAGAAGAACATGACTGGAGACACGAAACAATCCTAAAAAGGGTCAGAAATATCTGACAGCACTGTGGCCCACAATAACAAGACTGATTGCTTGCAGAGGTGACTCTGACAGAAACTTGCATTTTGCTTGCCCTATTGAAGCAACCTGAGAGCTTTCTGGCTAAAAAAGGAAATCTGCATAAAAAAGGATGAAGACTTTTAAGACAATCAAAGAACTAAATCTTTGTGGCATGTCCACCAAAACTGAAGTTATCACAGATATTTGGTTAACAGTCTTCTAAAGCTGTAGAACAAAACCCAGATGTTTTACATCTCACAAAGTAATTCATACTATATGATTATATACTAGTACCACGTTAATTAGACTCAAACAGAATAATTTGCTCTGACAGCACAAAAAATGGCTGTTCACATGAAAACATGCGTTATACAGGAAAAATCAACGTTAAATAACAGTGACTGCAAACTGCTAGTATTATAACCAAACAGTTCCTAATAAACATTCCCCAGAAAATAGACACTGTGTTTTTTCTTTTATATATACAGTTTCAGAGATAGTTTCCTGAAGAAAGATGATGCTAAGCAAGACTCAGAACCAGACTGCTTGTTCAAAAAGGAAAAGGACCTAAGCACACCTGTCTGACATCACATGGAAAGTGGAGACTCCTTAGACACAAAATCATTTCTGTCATTAGCTGATCAATGGCAATCAAAACCTGAAACTTTCTACAGCTTCTTGAAACTTATTGTATACATCTGTAAGAAACAGCACTCACTTTCTGACATAAGACAGGGTTACAAATGTACAAGGTTGCCACAAGGATTTAGTCCACTAAATATTCCCTCTCCAGGGAGAGGAATACTTAAATTCAAGATTAAAAAATGTGATCCAGGGCCTTGTAATCCTAAATAATGTATTATAATAGTAACATTCTTTCAGTTTGGAACATTGCAATAGTTCTGGTAAATGAGTCTTCCCTCTCCCCACCACCAGCCACAACATACCTTCCTTGATTCTTCCAAATGCATTTACTACTGAAACAACAGACTCACATTTTAAAACAAACTTTAAGAAGTACTACAGCAGTGGACCTCAAATATTTGAAAGAAAAATATTGTAACACAATGCTATCCAGTTTGTTGGAGGTGCATTTCCTATGCTGCTTTTCAGCTGGAGTGCCAGGCACTAATCTGAAAGCTGGATCCTTATAGAAGTCTCTCAGCAGCTGCCAGAACCACTTTGACACTGCTGTGTTCAATGTGAAGAAAAGAATTTTCTGTCATGGGGATGAGTCCTAGTCCATTTTTCACAAATAAAAAGGCTTCATGAAACTGGAAGAGGGCTGGAGAGACAGCATGGACAGTCAGACTCTGCTCATACTTCTATAACAAATACTCTTCATCCTTGAAACTACCCTGTTGGAATCAGCCTGATGCTGTCACATTTTCCCACTCTTTTTCCCCATCAACTCCTATTCCTGACACTCTGTTCTAATGCCTTTTTTTTTAATATTTTCCTCTGCTTTCAGCAGGTTGTAGCTGCAACATTGCATTGCATCAAATTTTGTGCAGCAAATACAACTACTACCAAGCCTCTGAGAAATAATAACATGAAAAATATATATAGAAGCAGGACAAAACAAATCCAGTAAGAACTGAAGCTTCAGAAAAGGCCAGAATTCAGTCATAATATGCAAAACTTTTGCTTATAAACTATGGGAGTGATTGTACATTATCAACCCACAGACTTCCTACACTGACAAGATACCACAGAGAAAAACACCACATTTTAAGAATGCAAAACCACTTAAGAGAATCTCTTCAGTGAGTTCATCAGAGGGGTTACTTCCCAATTTCTTAAAATATCCTATATAAATCAATAAGATTAAGTCAAACACCATACACAGAAGCCCCATATTACTGAAGTGATTACTGAAATGTCTAGGATCAATAGGAATTTATTATTACTAATATACAAAAAATATTTAATTACTACAACAAAATACTGCTCTTTTGGCTATTTTATTTAATAGACACCAGGCAATTTTACTAGGTATCTTAAAATGTATCCTTAAAACCTAGTACTGTTAAAATCCTTTTCACCTTCTAAGCTTATCAAATATATTAAATGTTTAATATTCATAGCCTCCTTCTGGGGTAGATAAGTACAATTTTCCTGAAATAAGTAAAAAAACTGTCTGGAGTTTGTTTGTTTGGTTTTTTTTTCCCCAGGACTACTGATACAACTCCGTATGTAGAATACTAGAGGTTCCTACAATAATTATCTCCTCCAAAAAGTATTTCTCTCTTTCCCTTGTACTCTCCTCATTTACATCTTTATTTTGTCACATGAAAATTATGGTATCAAACCTGGTTTCTGTGGGCTTAGACATAAGCAAGCATTCAGAACTCAAAGCCATTTTGACAGTAAAAATTTCATAAGCAGCCCTGCACATACAAAAATTGCAAAGCAGTGGCCCTTTTTTGTTTGGGGCATATGAACAAAAATGAGCCTTTTTGATGTATCTCAGTTTTTTAACTTTTAAATCTTTTAAACACTGGCTTCTAATTTTAAATTTAAAAAAATATTTTTGCAGAACTTTTCAAGCTTTGAAAAAGGTAAAGCTTTTCGAGCTTTGTCAAAGGTAAAATTTTTTACAGCAAGAATTAGAATAAATAATTTTGGTTTTTGTTCTATTATTCCACCTCCATAAAAAATTTTACTGCCAATTATTAAATGAAATGGAATTCAACTTGCATATCAAGACTTTAGAGAACCTTAGGTTCTGTGACTCTTGTTGCTTTTGAATAACCTAGCGGTATCTCTTCCTAGAGAATTGTAATTAAGCACACTTATACAGGTCTAATGTGAAAAATTGAGAAAATAATTAGTGTACTCTGAGACATGTAATCCATTGAGAAATTCCTACTGTGTCACTTTTGAATTTATTACTTTTGAACATTTTTTTTTTCTTAATATTTATGTATGCAATTAGATTTGCAGTTCTGGCATTTATCTTGTAAACTAATTCAGTGTTAATACACAGAAACTTATGTACTAGAGATGCAGTGATCTTGCATCATGAGCTTGTCTTTGACACAAGCATTATGAGGTATATTTTTTTTCCCTCCACCACAAACACTGAAATTTCAAGTCGAAGTTCTTGAAATATTCTCTTCTTCCTTCTGATCCAGCATTTACTATGTTTACTGGCAATACCTGACCTTGAAGGAGGCATTTAGCATGCTCACTCTGTTACATCATATATATTAGACTAGGCATGACAAGTTATCTTCAGCATTTTTCTTTCCTTTTCAGCTAATTTCTGGCTACTTAATTGTATCTAAAAATACTGAGAGAGTCCAGCTACAAATACGGCTTGACGATTATTGGCAGGACAGAGAGTAACTGCTGGTACTAGACCCTTCTTATTAGCCAACTTTCAATAACTGCAATTCCCTTGATTAAGCAGTGCTGTCAATGGAAGATTTAGCTGGAAAAACAAACAAGGCCTCTTTCACACGAAATTTGGACCAAATAATCCGTCATGAAAATGCTTAAACCTTTTTGCAGAGTCGCAACACTGACTTCCAGATGACTTTGATTACTCAACTGTGGCACTGTAAATATGGAAAGAGGAAAAAAAAAAAAGGAACAGAGACTTTCTTCCCTTCAAAAAACCACAGTGAGCTTTTCTACTTCAGAACAAATCTGCATACCTTCTTGTTCTGAGAAGTACTCTACACTATTTTCCATCCCAAGTAAATAATTTTCAACAAGAACACAATATTATATACGTACTACTTATTGAAGGAATTAACAAAATAGAATTTATGAGTATTACCATCTTGTCTGCTTGCAGCTTAATCCTTAGCATTCTTAAGCCATGCAAATCAAAAGGGAAAAAAGTTTATTTGCCTGGCTTCTTGTATTTAGAGTTTAGTTATCTTTTAAAACACCATTTTGGAGATCTTCATAAATTACTATAGTCCTGAAATGCTTCTGTAAAAAAAAAACCAAACCCACAGTATCACTCATTCTCCAAGTAAGAGTGGGCCCATTCCAAAAACAGTAACAACTTGCATAGCATGAATAAATGCATACTTGATTATCGAGAGGATATTTCAAATAAACATACATGATAAAGTTTTTTATCTTACTTATTTTGCATCCCTTGAAAAATGGTCTACACTGTAAAGATGTGATCCATCATCTGGAAAGCACTTTGCATCCTCTTCATTGGAAGCTTTAATTACAGAAGATTCCAGTCTATGGCTCTGGGAAATTCAGATTCTCTATTTCATGAATATTGGTGCAGGATTTAAAAGAAAAAACTATTCATTTCAAAAGCAAGGCTAACTAGTTAAGAACATTAAGACTTGACATCGAAGCTATCATTAAACATGATCTGCCCAAATACAACACCAATTATTGCAGCATTTTTGCTTACCTAGTGGCATTGGAAAACGTGAGGAAAATAACAGTCTGGAATACAAGCCAGTGAAAAAAGCAGTTTCATACATCTGACTTGAATGTTAATTGCATATTGAGACTTTAATACTCCTTAATGAGTCAGTTTATGTAGTAAGTAGCCCTTAAACACTTTTAAAGCACCTGTGTAGTGTTTTTGAGTTATGTGAGCCAAAGAGTCTTTCAGTGTTTAAAACAATCACTAATAATGTATCAAACTCACATGAAGATGAAAAGGGGATAAAGTCAAAGATCTTATCCCCAATTAATTAACATGGAATACTCAGCAGAAGTGCCTATGCACTGACACATGCAGGACTTTAGGTTACAGTAATTACTATGAACTGCAGGAGAATTCAGAGTCACCTCTGTGGCTTTTCTTCCTTTCATCAACGAATTCATTAATAAAGTACTTTATCAAAGGACCTTTTATATGCAAGAGAGACCAAATATAACAATATTGATATGTTCTGACTATTAAAACAAAGTAAGAATAAGTAGTAAAAAAAATAATTGAACTGGAACTAAAGATGCTCTAACTTAAATCTCCTGTAGCCATTAAAGTTTTATAGTATTAAGAGGTATAAAATTAGTTTTTAGAATCTGTCTTGCAATGCAACCACCACTTTACCATTAAAAACTGGTCACTGGTAGTTTTGGATCATTTGCAAGAGTGGATACTGCATTTGAGTCACAGTCACAAATTTACAGGAATGACTTTACGCAATCCTATAATCTTCCTGCTAGATGTACTAGATAATAAACAGCAATTAAAATCCTGGAAACCTCTAGTTCTTTGTTTCTTCCAGTAATGAAGATGAAAAATGAAAACAGAAATAATTAGGGCAAAAATGTGCTTCATCTTATTTTTCCTGTTTGTGTTACAGAAGATGTTTAGGCACCTATTTTAGAATTTATAAAAAAGAGAGAAATACAGTTCTGTCAAATCTACTTTCAAGTTTTGTTCATTAAAAACATTTTTTTTTTTTAATCTTGATAGCAGATATCCTTGCTTCATAACAATAGATGCCTCTGGAAAACCAGCGGTATCTTTTCATCAGTGAGAGACACTTATAACCAGAACGGTAAATAACACGGGACTGACTACCTTTCAAGAGAGAAGGTCTGGTTTCTAGCATGTTCGCAAATCTCTTTGTTTACAGTGTCCAAATTAGATTTGTTTCTTAGATTATATACCAACCATCCCATTGGCAGACTTTAGAATTCTTAACTCTATGCATTTTGGAGAATTTCATAGTGACAACCAAAATCTATATATGTTGAGTAACTCACATCAATGTAACATTCCCTGTCTGTGGTGCTGAGTGACTGGAAACAAGAGATATGAAATCCAGCAAGGAGAAGAAAACACATGCCCCAAAACAGCAGACCCCTTTACAGACCCAGATTCCACTTGATATGTCATGACAGCCTTTGAAATATTTGCCACTTAGCAATTTCTAAAAGTATCTTCTGATGAAGAAGAGAAGACAGAACAATTTAAAACTCCTTGGTTTATAGTCTTTGATTTAATTGGAGGTGCTAAACATCAGGAGAAGTGCAGAAGGGAAAGGAGGTCTTTTTCTTATATTGACAACATGTAAGAAATTAAAGAAAGACAGATCCAGTCAAGCATGATCTACTGGGTGCAGGGAACGCAAAGAAATGTCATAGACTCATATCTTATTCACCTGACATGTATATTCACAATTAAAAAAATCCCAAACAAGCAAAACCTAACCAAAACTCCAGAGGGATACAAGAGAGGAAAATTTTAAGCAATGTTCTTCTGTTATGTCTTTTAACTCAGACAAATCAATTTCTGTGTGTAAAATGTTAACAAGAAAGGTTGGGGATTATAGCTTAATTTTTAATTTAACTTTACAGAATATTATATACAAAATATAAGAGGAGAGCACTGAACAATCAACATTCTTTTTCAGGAGGAAAATTGGAATTTGAATCTTCCCTCCAAAAACTTAGAAGCTGAAAGAATTGCTCCTGGGTTGAATTCCTGATTGCATTAATTGTCAGTTGCACGAAGGAAGAACCAAGTGGCCACAACAGGTTTTCGCTTTTGGTATAAGTGAAATTAACTATGGTTTTATCTCCTTCATTAATATGTGCTTAGTTCACTTTCGGTTTTGTACATTAATAAACACCTTTCATCTTAATTTTGCATTAAGTAAAATTCCACTGAATGATATCAGGACATTCCATCCCAGTGGCAAACTGTAAATCCTGGATACTAGGGTGGTATGCATTACACTAGCAATTATTTTTGTGAGATATTCAGAAAATATCAAAGTGTTAATTCCCTTTCATATGCTGAAGATGGCAGTTATAGAGTCTGTGAAGACATCTTTGAGAGCCAGGAATACTTCTTAATATGTGAGAGATTTAAGAGGTACCAAGATATCAGCTAAAAATTGCTTACACTGAATTTAGAGAAATGGAAATTACTCTCCCTTAACAACTTTATCAACTCTGCCAAAAGACTCATTATTAGTGGGAAAGCAGCAAGGTACAAATAAGGTAGCAGAATCATTGTATTTAGTGCTCTTAGCAATGGCCATAATTAGCCAATAACGACTGGCTATTTTTTGGCTCATATACTGAAGTTACAGAAAAGGTTTAATAACTTCTTTTAGGGAATAGCTTTTCTCTTTCATCACTCTAAGGAATCTGAGCCTCTGGAATAATATGTAGCCATTGTGTATTTTATAATGGTTCAAACTTATACACTTGCAAACTGAAGAGGAATTTACTGGAACAGAACCACAGCTGGAATTAATACATATAGATAGCTTTTCTTAAACAAAATGGTGCTTATTTATATAAAGTGAGAATATAATCTATGATTTAATACAGGTCAGGACATCAATACACAACAAAGAACAATGACTGTATCTTTTTAGTTCCTCCATGGC
Organism: Vireo altiloquus; assembly: GCA_013396875.1. Classification (NCBI taxonomy): domain Eukaryota; kingdom Metazoa; phylum Chordata; class Aves; order Passeriformes; family Vireonidae; genus Vireo; species Vireo altiloquus. Next base: position 521,916 of record VZRF01014657.1, read on the forward strand.
AATACTTCACCTTAGGAACTGAAACAATTTTGTTCAAACTATTCTGTCAAGACGCAGAATGAGCTCAAAGGTTCAAAGCTGACAGTTATTAATTTTAGCCTAAATATATTCAACAAGAGTTAAAAACTATAGAATTGCTTACTCATGCATCAGCTGATGCTATATAGGTGCATAAGTTACTAAATAAATATACATATATTAGTTTATATAGTACTAAACATACATATATTGCTTTGGTTTGAGGTCTGGTAAAAGATAGAAGTGAAGTGATCAGGATAAGTCAGTTCCTTGCAAATTCTAAAGGAGAGTTAAGAAATAACTCTGTAAAGAAAAGTTGGCTTTTTAAGTGACAGTTGAAGCAAAACAGACATCAAAAGAACACAGAGGTTTACAAAGTAACACTCTCTAGACCCAGCAGGGAACTAGGATCAGGGGAAGAGGAAGGGAAGAAAGCCAATTTACTGAAGGGTTAACTGAAAGCAAGTCTGTTCAGCCAAAAAAGTACAGACTAGCAAGACCTTTAGGAAAATAAGTGTGGAGTATTTTTAAACATGTTTTTCCTCTTAAAAGGAATATAAATACTTCTATTTCAAAAGGCTTGTCTGATTGTTGCATGAGCTCATGCCCACAGCCAAGAAAATCATCACATGCAACAACAGAACTGCTGAACATAAATGGTTTCTGCATCACAGTATGTCTCCAGTCGGAACTACTACATGAGAAATAAAGGTTCATGTCTAAAAAAACTCTATAGAAGCATTCAGAGATATGCAGAAGGAACAGGTAGCACAGGTAAACTGCACCTGGAAAACTTTACATTGCAAGAAATGAAATCCTATTAAAACAAACCTAAAAATCTAGCACTGGTGAACACTCTCAAAAACTCAAGAAATGTAGATGGTTGATATGGAAATGACATTTTTTATTCCTTTCCATATAAAAATATTTGTGAATAAACATTTATCCTTTTGATTTCATACACCACAATTTGTGACTCCTTACTCTTTAACGTCTTTCAAAATATCCACCTAAAGCTAAAAAAAAGCCCCAAAGCATTGCAGAGAATAAAAAAGCTGCTTAGCCCCAAGGTTTTAAACTCTCCTCCAAATACAGTATCTGGCAATCGTCTCAACTAAACAGAGAGCTTGGTAATACTTCCTCATTGCATGGCTGGCTAAATGAAGAGGTAATGAGAAGTTTTGGTCTGAACACAGCAATGAAAGCCAGAAGGAGGCACAAGTTTAGAATTTCAAGTGAGCTTCTCTCAGTTTCTTTAAGACAGCCCATGGGGATTGCTTTAAAACTGGCACAACCACTTTTACCAAGTCTTATGGCTTTTTTCTGGTGTGAAGAATGCATTAGTCAAGGATGATCACAATAAGAAGTTTTGCTATGCAAAATTTAGAACCCTGACTGAAACATGATAGACTTTCTACAAACTTACCAAGATCCTGCAGCTCTTCAAATCAGCACGGGATTGACAACCTTGATAACTACTGACACCTGAACAGCTTGTGCTGCAAACTGGAAAAGGCACTCCCATGCATAATCTCCAGAGTTAACAATATACATTTTTTATCAGAGCAAACATTCAGGAGTAATCTCCTTTTCCCTTCTAAAGTGCTGCAGAGAAACACTTTAAAAAGCAAAAATTTAGCCCTGTGAAACATCAGCATTGCTGTCATTTGTCCTTCCATGACTGGTTTGCTTCCCTATGTTAAAAAAAGATTATGTACTCAATTCTGCAGTCTTACATTGTTTAATGGGGTTTATCCATGTGCAGTGCCCAGAGATTAAAGAATCTTTGTTGTTATAGAGCCAGATGATTTTTAAGACCTTGAGGTTAATTAATTTTATTCATCCTGAGGATCATATTTTGAGGACTAAGTTGTACCTAAACAGCTAGAGATACTAAAGTGGTTAGTACAAATATACATCCTTGGTTTACCTCTTCTAATAAGTAAATAATAGAAAATTTTTATTAAAACAAAACCTTTAATATGCCATGGTTTACCCCTATATAGTTGGAAGAATCTCATGTTTCAAATGAGACCTACTGAAACTCCCTAAAAAATAAAGGATGTAATGGTGAAGACCAAAGAAAAAGGCTCTTCAAAACACAGTATTTTCCAAAATGATCAGAATGTTACTAATTTTCACTCTTCTACTCTACTCTGAAAACTTGTGAGATATATATCAAGGCATTTCTTAGGAACCCATGAGAAAAGAGTCACTAGAGAACTGTGGGTAATGGGAACAATAATGCCTGCACTAAAAATTCCTTTGCCTTTCAAAAGGAAGATCAAAGAAAAATACTAATCAAAATGAAAAGGTTTTTTTTTTGTTTTTTTCTTTTCTTCTGTTTTTCTGTTCTTATATACATAGCATGGTTTCAGTTTCAGTTAGTTAGGTATTTTCACTTAAAGTTAAGGCTTCTCATGAATACAGTTATTCTGAACTAATTTAACTTTTTTTCCCCTTTTTTTTGTCCACTGATACTAGACGTTTTATGCTGCTTTCTAAACAGAATGAGAAACAGTAGAAGTAAAGCCTTGTCTTATTTTGCATTTGTAAATGAATAACTGTATACGAATTGTCACGGAAAAACAATGTTCAATGTTGATTCTTTGCTCAATACATCATCATGACTGTATAGGTAAGACAAAGTACAAGGAACTGAAAAAAAAAATGCCCCTTCTAGTGGCTGTTTTTACGAAATCCCTTTGTTGGTAATCCAACAAATTATATATTTCACAAATTATCTACCTTTAAAAAGAAAAGGTACCATACTAATCCATAGTGGGTCTACTACACTGCTGTTAAAAGTGGTCAGAACACACTGGAGGCACTTTGTAATTATTTTATACCTAGAAAATTGTAATGGTGATAATAATGGTGATTGAAAATCAACAATTCCTTTTTGTAAGTCTGTTTTCACTATGTCACCCTCACAAAAACCTAATGATTGTTCCTGGAATCTTCCATGATATAATCTTAAAGGAAGATTTATTTTCCTTTCCTAACCTTCAGAGCAACTTCAGAAAATGGCTCAACAGCTTCTGAATAGCTAGAAAAAAATTATTTTTTGTTGAAAAACAATTCTTAGCATCTTTGTTTTGGAAAAAAAAAAAAAGAAAAACAATCCTCAAGAAACTTTGTTTTCACAACAGATAACTGAAATTTGACAGATGGGGGTGTAGCTTGTGCAGAAGTTTGTGTTTTGCCATTCTTATGGCAGTCTTTTCAACAAACTGCATATATTCCCTAGAGATGTAGATTTTAGCTGCTGAATTCCTTGGAGCTTCCTTCCACTTTTTCTTCTTTATATTCTTTGTGATCACAGCTTTAGTGAATATTCAACCCTTTCTCAAGACAAGTCTTTTACAAATCTAGCCAGTAGCACACATTATGCCATTTACAGTTATAAAACAAAGAAAAATATTTGGATTAACCTGTACAGAAGATCACACCTGGATCATTACAGTCATGCTCATCCTTGAGAACTTCTAAAGTGTAAAACTAGCCTTAGGACTCATCTGGATCAGGACTTTCCACAGAAGATGCTGCACATACCAGACGTGAACATGTGTGGTCTCCATGCCTTTCATTCTTAGGCCATCGCACGAGGAACTCAGCGACAGCTACATGCATACGTCTAGAGATTTACTGCCCCGCCACACATAAAATGTTCTCCATACACACACATTTATTTGGGAAAGAAAACATGAACAGGAAAAGAGAAAGGGAGAACAGACAAATAGCCTTTCCGAATTGTAAGTAACTAAAAACTTGTTATGATTATATAAGTAAACACACAGTGAAAATAATATTTCCATCGAAAACCTTCATCTACCTTTATTTCAGATACTGGCAACACAAAAATTAATGAGGGGTTTTTTCTTATTTTAAACATTTCTTTATAAAATAGTATCACTTCAAATGCCTCTAATGAAATCCATTCCTTTCTCTCTACTTTTGCACATGCACGTAACAGTGCAGGATTACAACTGAGTGCTGTTAGATACTAACATGACTGAAGGCCTAACAGGCTCACACAGAGGTATGAAAGAAAAGCTAAAAAAGGTCAGTTACTGAGGCTGTTCTGCCAAAGACTACTACAATTTCATGAATATATTTGCACTGCTATGATGTAAAAATAAACAATACACTGGTCATCACCTTAGCAAGTCCTTTTCTATCATTATCCAGTAATTTTGTGGCAACACACAGGAACAGATGGGGTTTAAACGTATGACATGCATTATCAGATCCCTATCCTGCTGGTAGCACCCATTCATTTAAGCCACAATTCAAAAATATTTTTATTTTGCTCTTATCTTTCATAGAAGTCTGGGGTCATGTTATCAACTACCTTTCTTTCAGAAGAAATAATATACAAATTGAAACTATGTATGTATCTGTATGAAACTCTTGACTTTCAATCCCTGAATACTTGATTATCAACCACCAAAATAACAGTGGCTTGATGTATTCATCTCATATATTTTTATTCTACATATCTGGCACCCTTGAGGGAGCAAAAATTACTACTTAAATTCCTAGAAGCTTTAATATGAGTAAGTCTTAAAGCTTTTCAAACAAATTCATATCTGTAGCTGATACTGAATCATATTAGTGAAATTAATAAGCTTAAACTAGGACTTTTTATATTAAACTGAATGTGTATTTGCATAATTCATGTTCTGATACCCAGTTACAATTTGCACTTTGAAAAAATAAACAGTAATCATATAATTTTAGAATCAACTGAAATGTAAAATGGCAATTTATGGAATAAAAATTAATATTTTAGCAGTACAAAAATACAGGAATTGGCAACTTCAATAAAATTAATTTTTACTAGAGATAGAAGGACAACAGACTTCTTTGAATTGAATTGAGATGTACATAAGTTACAAAAACCCACCAAAAGTGTACACTGAAATGGGCAAAAATGTCTGTGAAGCACAATTTTCACAAGGGATGTATTACAGTTCAAAAGGTAATGAATGCAACATAAATTTTGAAGTTTCATCAAAACTGCCTATCGTGCATCAAAACTCTTCCTCCCCTTGACTTCTCGACGTACTAGATTCTCAAATTACAAGAGAGAATTAAGATAGCTGTGTATTCAGGCCTGGAAAATGAAATTGTTTCCTGTTTCGACCTTCATTTAGATCATACCCACAGAAAGACACTTGCAGGAGACAATACAAGAAACTTTCTTTTGAACACAGATGCATCAGCCAACCGCTGAGACACTTGCAAAATAAATCAGTTCAAAACACCTCTCCTTTGCATTCTATTCTAAAGTCCTCTATCTTTCTCAAAATAAATAACATCAAGGAAAAACTGTCTTTTTTTGGTAGAGTATAAGGTTACTGGGCCACAGTAGAGAATATAAAAAAGCCTTTCTGTTCAAAGAGATTTTAGTGGTTCATCTTCCTGTGGACCTTCCAGAAGCTGTTTTCCCCAAGAACATGGTCTAGCTTGCCTTTAGCTTGGTATAAAACAAGAGTTTTTAAACATGAGTTTATACTTATATTTAAAATAAGGTACTGTTCTGAGAAAGACTTTCTTCAACACACAATTCCCCTCCCCCAGAATGCAGGGCAATAGATAATCGATACTATGGAAAAAAACCCCAAAAGAACCCAAAACCCTACCCCACTTTACGCTGAAACTGGCACATTTCTTGTTACAGCAAATCATACATCAAACAATTAAAAAATTTCTATGCTCAATGGAATGAGCATATT